>LPNX010194173.1:551956-611066 GCA_001517045.1 Pseudotsuga menziesii
TGAGTTCAGCACCAAGAGCTACACTACATATCAAGCAACCGAGGGATCACAAAGCATCAAATCACAAGTCAAGCCTAAGCTCAAGCATTGAGCCCACAAGGAGGAATACTATTATGGTGCACTACGCGTCGATAAAAATTGTAAGCATGGGAATTTTTCAACACCAAGTGTTTCCTTCCTCCTTTTCAATGTGGGATATTTAACACAAAATTTTAAAAACATATATATATATATATATATAAGAGAATAGTGGATTGATGGTTTCAGATTAAAGTCATTAAGAGGTCAACTGTCATCTGTAATTCTACAAAAAGATCAATGGATCATAAGGGTTTTTCATCACCAACTTATGAAAACAAAGGAAGATCTAGGTTGTTGAGAAATCTAAAACCACCCGCCACATGTCGAGACAATGTTATTTCGCTAGTTGAAAAAGTGGTAAAGGAAACCACCTTCTAGGGTTGCAAAATTTCTTTGGGGATTTATAAAAGGGAAAGTGCACGTGAAATATGACATTTGTTATATGGAGTTGAAAAAATGAGCTCCATATTCCAGGCTCTTCAACAATGGAATGCCACATGCTAACACCGAAGGAATCATAAATGTTATTGTGATGAGTTTGTCTCACACGAAACAGAGAATTAGTATCAATTGACAGTGAAGAAGATAAGGTGTTATGGGTTAAGTGATGAATCAGTTTCTGTAGAGCTATTCGGTTAGGCAGAGCAAAGGTTCAACAACCATTTGCATCAGTCTCAATTATTCAAAAATTTAAGTGCTTGGTCGCTTAAACAACAAAGAAACACCCATATGACACACATCTCTCGGAACTGCTAAAGAAGGCCATATTCCAAGGGTCTATTATATTATTGTTTGCAAGAACTTAGTTCAAAGTTTCGGATCAGATAGATTGATGTAGCACCGAGGACTGCACCACATGGTTCCCGGATGCTCAGATGTCAATCTCATTCCAAGTTTTATTACTATATGTTGAGACCAAGTCTTGTTTGCTTAATAAAATCTCCAGATATATGCCAAGTGCTCATTTGAAGCTTCTGTGTGCCTGGATGATAAGAAAAGACAGAGAAGAGTCAATGAGCTGATGTCTATGATCATTAAACATGTTTGGTGTGTTGATGCATTAACACGTACCTTACATAAATTCAAAGTTAACATATCTACTTCAGTCATGCCTTGGAGGGGATTACAAGACACTTATGTTTGTTAACACTTCCCAAGATCCTAAATCATTTGACCGAGTCGGGGAAAACATATACTATGCTTAGGCAGCCCAACGAGGCTTATCATAAGGGTCTTATACCAAGGTCAGTAGAACAAATATTTAATTATATTCAAAATCTTCACTCTCAAGGATGGAATTTTAAGATGCAGGAATCCATGTTGGAAATTTACAATGAGACCATATGGGATCTTGCCAATTCTCGCACCTACACCTAGGATGTTGGGAAATAACATGTGGTGAAACATGATGCAAATTGGAACAACTTTGTCTCAAATCTTACTATTGTTGAAGTTACAAGCTGGGAAGAGGTTTCGTCTCTACCGCAACAAGCATCGCACAAGAAGGTTGAGAAAATGGAACCTGAGTTTCTCCACCAACTTTGAATGCATGGTTTTCGGGTTATTCCATGATGTATTTCTTTAATAGTTGATTTTAGTCCAATGTACATTGAATATGGCATTTTTTCCTTGACATTAATTTCCAATTTGACACTACTTGATCTATCATACACACTTTTTTTATGAGGTTGCAACCTGTCTTTGAGAGTTGTAACAGATTGGAGGTTTTGAAATCACAAGCCTGCAAGTGACTCATGGATACATTATTGGATGTTTTTCACAAAGTAAAGGCACTTCATATTTTTATCATTAAATCCAAGAGGACCTACATTCTTCAGGATGACATTAGTAGGAGATGAATCAATGGAAATGCATTTGAGAAGAGAGGATCTGTATACTTTGTAGAAAACTTGAATATAGAGTTCACATTCCAGGAGCTCCTACCAGCAATATACAAGCCATCTAATTCATAGACATCATCCCTCCTCCAGTTGTTAATGTGTTGTCTATCTTTCGAATGGCAGAAGGATTTTATTGAAACATCACTCTGAAGTTTAGGAGTAGGTTATGCACATGGTATTTCTATTGTAACCAATCCTTAAATTTAGGAAACTATCTATTACCTATGTCATCACATTTTTTATAGCTTTCTATTTTTAGAAACTACGTTAGGATCACTCAAATCTGAGAGTTGGGCATGTGTGATCTATATATTGTATGAAAAAAACATTATAAGGGTTCGACTCCCATGGGAAGAGGGGATTTCCATTGTAGTTGATGGGGTACTTTCTGTATATATTGTTAACGAAGTTAGCATAGTAGTGATAGTATTTCTGCAACAAAGATTCTTTCCAGTATGTGTTTTCAGTGTGTACTCTCCTGTTATTTATCATTTGGTATCTTTTCTTGAATTTAGCTGAAGTAAATGTATGGAATTCATCTTTTAGTGATGCTCCTTGCATACAGAAAATGCATGTTATGTTTTAATGATGATTGGTCCAGAATTCCACCTCCTTTGGTGCTCATCTCATAGTTATCATCCTTCATGTTATTTCTTCTCAATTTGTATTGGGAATTCATCCCTGTTTGATGCTCCCAATTTAATGGGTTTTTTCTATTCTAAAGTTGTATTAGAAATTCATCCCTATTTGATGCTCCTGATGTGATGGGATTTTTCTATTTCATTCTGCTATCATAGAATAATTTTTATTACTAAAGAATGTACCCATTTTTCCTTTTTTATCTCATAAATACATCATTGTCTTTGACTTCATATCATAACCATAATTTGACTCCATTACCCAATGAAATTTTTCCCTCGTTTGTCTAACCACAACCTATCAATTTACCAATCTTTGTATCAATGTGAACCTAGCCACTATTTTATTGCGTAATCAGTTGCCATAGTGACTTTAGGGTGACTGAGATATAGAGAGATCCCTCTTTGGGTTGAAAGAGGCTATCTTTCAACTTAAAAGTGGTTTGTATGTTCTTTGGGATTTCTTTGATACAAGCCAAAAAAAAAACTGAGTGCTAAAATTTTGGCGTTGTTGATGGGGAGTCGAAAGCAAAATATTTCCCTAGGTATGAATGACAGAGTTTCATATTTGACAATTGATGGTGAACATTGGTGAGACATCAAGCAAGCTATGCATCTTTCACCTGGTGACTCCAAGCTCAAAGGATCTAGATTTCAGAATTTTTATGGTGACTCCATTGTCAGAAGGTTTCTGAGTTTGAAGTGCTGATTTGGTTTCCTCATCAATCAATATGACATGGTATGTAGAAAATCTTATTTTTGTTGAGGGTTTTAAAGATTATTTTTGATATATTGCATGATGATCAAATCGAAAAAGCTTTTTCAAATTTTTTACCCATATATTTGAAGTCATGTAAATGTTCTTCCGAAGATAAGATTTGTTTCTTAGAAGCATTTTCCAAGGAGATTGAAAATGAACTTCAGGTTATAAAATATCACGAAATACCCCAAATTCCTCCATTTTCAGGTCTTTCTTCTAAATTTTCATTTCAGCAGAAAACAAAAGACATTAAGTTTCCCTTGTCTTTTGTTATTGAGGATGAATACCACTTTCATGTTGATCAACTATAAGTATTTTCTCATGTCATTGATGACCCTTTCTAACTTTGTTTAAACCTACAATGGAAATCAGCCTCTTGGTGTTCATAGATCATCGAGAAAATATCTGATGGCAGAACGAATTGTCATAATTCTATCTTTTCTTTTTACCCGAAGGAGCTGAAAGCAAGCAGCGCTCAAGAAGCCATTTGTTTGATTGGATTCCTTGGAAATCAGAGATTACTTAATTTGGCATTTGTGCTCAGTAAGGTAGGGTAGGTAGGTGTGTGCAATAATCTTATCGGCCAAGCATATTTTTCAATATGTACATTTTAGTTTCAATTTTATATTTTAGCATGTGTGCTTTCAGTTTTCAGCAGTTGGTTTCAATTTGCTTTCAGTTTGTGGAGTGAGATTTCCTTGCAGTGTGGATTCAGTTGATGGTCTTAGGTCAGAGTAGGTTATGGATTCTAGAAATATTGGGAGAAACCCAATGGATAGGAACATGTATACAGGTTCTTTTCTACCTCGTAGGGAGGATAGCATCCCCAGTTGGAGCCAGTTGTTAACACTATTTTATTTTGCAAGAGCCGAAGTTTTCACTCTATAAATTTTTAGTAATTTTTAGGTGATTTGGTAGCTCCAAGGTTTTGCTTATTTGGTAGTGACAGTTTTCTCAACAACCAAATAATGGTTCTTTGGGAAAAAATCTATAAATTTGGCAAGTAAAATGATCTTTCAAGTGCCATTCTCGCCTCGAGTTTTCTTATNCTCAGCACTGAGAGCTACATTACATATCAAGCAACTGAAGGGTCACAAAGCATCGAATCACAAGTCAAGCCTAAGCACAAGAATCGATCCTGCGAGGAGGAGTACTATTATGGTGCACTACGTGTCGATAAACATTGGGAGCGCAAGTGTTTTTAAACACCAAGTGTCGCCTCCCACCTTTTCAATGTGGGATATCTACCACAAAATTTTAAAAATATATATATAAGAGAATAGTGGATTGATGGTTTAGATTAAAGTCACGAACAGGTCAACTGTCATCCGTAAATCTACAAAAAGATCAACGGATCATAATGGTTTTGCATCACTAGGTTGCACAAACAAAGGAAGAGATAGGTGGTTGCAAAATATGAAACCACCAGCCACATGTCGATACAGTGTTATTTTGCTAGTTGAAAAAGTCATAAAGGAACCACCTTCTAGGGTTGTGAAACTGCTTTGGGGATTTATAAAAGGAAAAGTGCACGTGAAATACGACATTTTCCATCTGGCATTGAACGAATTAGCTCCAGATGCCAGGGTCTTCAACAATGGAATGCCACTTGCTAACACCGAAGGAATCATAAATGTTACTGTGATGAGTTTGTCGCATGCCAAACAAAGAATGAGTATCAATTAACAATGAAGGAGATCAGGTGTTATGGGTGAAGTGATGAATCAATTTCTGTAGAGTTATTCGGTTATGCATAGTAGAGGTTCAAGAGACATTTGTAGAAGTCTCGATTATTCAAATATTTAAGTGCTTGGTCGCTCAAACAACAAAGAAACGCTCATTTGTCACACATCTCTCGAAACGCTAAAGAAGGCCATATGACAAGGGTCTATTATATTATTATTTACAAGGCCTTAGTTCAAAGTTTTGGGTCAAATTTTATTAATGCAGTACTGAGTACTGCACTGCATGGTTCCCAGATGCTCATATGTCTTGCTCATTCTGAGTTTTATTGCTAAATGTTGATACCAAGTCTTGTTTGCTCAAGAAAATCGCCAGATATATGCCAAGTGCTCATTTGAAGATTCTGTGTGCATGGATGATAAGAAAAGATAGAGAAACTTTGATAATATGATTTCTATGATCATTAAATGTGTTTGGTGTGTTTTTTCAGTCACACATACCTTACAGAAATTCAAAGTTAACATATCTAGTTCAGCCATGTCTTGGAGGGGATTCCAAGACGCTTATGTTTTTTAACATTCCCCCATATCCTAAATCATTTGATTGGATCTGGGAAAACATATACTATGCTTCGTCAGCCCGACAAGACTTATCATAAGGGTGTTATACCAAGGTCACTAGAAAAAATATTTAATTCTAGTCAAACTCTTCGCTCTCAAGGATGGAATTTTAAGATGCAGGCATCCATGTTGGAAATTTACAATGAGGGCATACGAGACCTTGCCAATTATTGCACCTACACCCATGATGCTGAGAAATAACATGTGGTGAAACATGATGCAAATGGGAACACCTTTGTCTCATATATTACTATTGTTGACGTTACAAGATTGGAAGAGGTTTCGTTTCTACTGCAACAAGCAGCTCACAAGAAGGTTGAGAAAATGGAACCCGAGTTTCTCCACCAACTTTGAATGGATGGTTTTTGGGTTTTATCCATTGTGTATTTGTTTAATTGTTGATTTGAGTCCAGCTTACATTGAATATGGCCATTTTTCCTTGATATTACTTTCCAATTTGACACTGCTTGATATATCATACACAATTTTTTTATGATTTAGCAACTTGTCTCTGAGAGTTGTAACAAATTGGAGGTTTTGAAATCACAAGCCTGCAAGTGACTCATGGATACATTATTGGATGATTTTCACAAAGGAAAGGCACTTCATATTTTTAGCAATAAATCCAAGAGTAACTCCATTCTTCAGGCTGACAATAGTAGGAGATGAATCAATGGAAATGCATTTGATAAGAGAGGATTTGTATACTTTGTAGAAAACTTGAATATACAGTTCACATTCCAGGAGCTCTTACCACTAGTATATAAGCCATCTACTTCGTAGAAATCATCCCTCCTCTAGTTGTTACTGTGTTTTCCACGTTTCAAATGACAGAAGGATTTTATTGAAACAACACTCTGAACTTTAGGAGGAGGTTATGCACATGTCATTTATGTTGTAACCAATCCTTAAATTTAGGAAACTATCGGTTACATGTGTCATCACATTTTTTATAGCTTTCTATTTTTATAAACTACGTTAGGATGACTTGAATATGAGAGCTAGGAATGTGTGATCTATATATTGTATGGAAAAGACATTATAAGGGTTCGAATCTCATGGGAAGAGGGGATTTTCATTGTAGTTGATGGGGTACTTTCTGTATATATTTTTAATGAAGTTAACACAATAGTGACAGTATTTCTTCAACAAAGATTCATTCCAGTATGTGTTTTCAATGTGTACTCTCATGTTATTTATCATTTGTTATCTTTTCTTGCATTTAGTTGAAGTAAATGTATGGAATTCATCTTTTAGTGATGTTAATTTCATACATAAATGCATGTTATGTTTTAATGATGATTGGTCCAGAATTCACCCTCCTTTGGTGCTCAGCTTACAGTTATCATCCTTCATGTTCTGTCTTCTAAAGTTGTATTGGGAATTCCTCCATGTTTGATGCTCCCAATGTAATGGGATTTTTCTATTCTAAATTTGTATTGGGAATTCATCCATGTTTGATGTTCCCAATGTAATGGGTTTTTTCTATTCTAAAGTCATATTGGGAATTCATCCATGTTTGATGCTCCCATTGTAATGGGCTTTTTCTATTTCATTATGCTATCATGGAATACTTTTTTATTACTGAATAACGTACTGATTTTTCCTTTGTTATTTCAAAAATACAGCATCGTCTTTGACTTCATATCGTAACCAGAATTTGACTCCATTTCCCAATGGAAATTTTCCCTCGTTTGTGTAACCACAACCTATCAATTTACCAATATTTGTTCCATTTTGAACCTAGACACTATTTTATTGCATATGCAATTTCCACAGTGACTTTAGGGTGACTAAGATATAGAGAGAGCCCTATCTGGGTTGAAAGAGGCTAGCTTCAAACTTAAAAGCGGCTTGTATGTTCCTTGGAATTTCTTTGATACAACAAAAATAAAATTCTGAGTGCTAACAATAATGATGAAAACCTAGTTTGGAACTTAGTTCTAACATCATTTTGTTTTGAAAGTGTGAACAATGTTCAGTCACAATAGCTTGAGGGACTCCGAACCTAGTGATTATGTGAATGAAAAGAAATAGGGCAGAAATTTTTCCATTCTCAACAAATGTAGGCATCGCCTCAGTGCATTTTGTAAAGTAGTCCATGGCTACAATGATGTAACCATGACCCCCAGTTGTGGTAGGCTTACAATGCATAAAATCGATGCCCCTTTCACAAAATTGCCGACAACAATGATAGGATGTAAAGGAGTAGGGTGGGTGCACTTTTTGGATTGAAAAAGTTGGAAAGGTGGGAATTTTTTCATGACGTCCATGCAATATTTGAATATTGAGGGCTAAAAGTAACTAGCGCATAAAATTTTCTGAGCAGTAGCCATCCCAAAAATATGAACTTCATAGGCTCCAGACTGACAGTAATTCAAGATTATTTCATCCTCTTCATGAGTTAAGCAACGCCGTAAAATTGCATCAATGCCATGCTATAATGCATCATTGACGATAAGATAGTACTTGGCATGATGACGGGCATTAAGATGTTCATATTAGGTTGCATTAGGATGAAATCATTCAGTTCGGAGATATAAAATCAAATCTCCATACTAGGGGTCAGGTGTGGTAATGAGGAATAGGGATTCATCAGGTAATAAATCCAAGGGTTGTGTATCCTTACTAATACGGGGAAGGTCACACATAAGCTTTGCAAAGACAAGGGACTTCTTTGAACTGGATTTTGCAAACTCTAACTTGAGTTCCTGAAGAATGACAGTCCAATAATATTATTTTCCCTCAAGCACCTGATAAGTCAATATGTAATACATGGGGTTAGAATCTGCATACCTAGTAGTTGTGCGAAGCAAGATATAGTGACGAAGTTTCTGGAGCATGATGACCGTGGCCAGAGCCAACTTCTCAACATGAGAATAACATGTTTCAGAGTCAAGGAGAGTCTTAATTAGGTAATAAATCACATGTTCTTGGTCGTGTGCATATGTTTAAACTAGTACCATGATGATAGTAGTTACTGACGCAACCACATACAAGGAGTAATCCTTGGTGTAATCGGGTGGTTGTAACACATGTGCGTGTGTAATAGCGTGCTTGAGAGTGTCAAATGCACGTTGTGCAAAGTCATCCCAAACAAAGGGTGTCCTTTTTTAACAAACTCCTGAAACTGTGTGTCTTCTCGGCATAGTTACAGACAAAACAACACAAAAAAATTTCCTTCCCTTGCAAAATTTGAAGTTTAGTAACACTGGTAGGTGGTGGTAGGGCCAAGATGGATTCGATCTTCAGCAGGTCTATACAAATTCCATCCTTGGAAACGATGAATCCAAATAGTCTACCAATCTCAACACAAAAAACACATTTTTGTGGATTCAACCGAATGTTGTAATGACGACACCTGAGAAAAATGGATCTCATATGGTCGACATGATGCTCTCGATGATGCGAATGGGAAGGTAAGTCATCGAGGTATAGTTCTGCGATATGTTTGATGTCATGGAAAGAATAATACATGGTGCATTGAAAGGTAGCGCCAACATTATTCAGGACAAAAGGAAACTTTCTATAGATAAAGGTCCCCCATGGGAAAAAGAAGGTCTTCTTATGTTGATCAGAAGGGAGTATCTCTATCTAATTATAGCCAGAAAATCCATCCATAAATGAAAAGATGACGCTCCTTGCGCAGTTATCTATGATTTGATCGTTATAAGGAGTAGGGAAATTATCCTTGGGACAAGCCCTGTTAATATCTCGAAAATGGATACAAACCCTAATCATTCCCTATTTTTTATTCATGGGAACAATATTATAAACCCATTCCGTCAATGGCACATGGTAAATGAACCCAACCCTAAGAAGATTTTAAAATTCTTCCTTAATGGTCACTGCTTTATGTGGATGTACTTGACGTAGCTTTTGACGGACTGAATTGGCATCAAGGTATGTCCTGATCGCATGAACAATGATCAAAGGATCTATCCTTGGCATTTATTGATACCTCCAAGCAAAAATGTCTCTAAATTCCCTAAATAGGGTCATATAAGACTTAAGTTCCAAAGAAGAAGAATTTTGGCTCAAGTGAATATTCACTACAACTCCAAGTTTTACCGATATATCAACCAGAATGATCTAAGTAATATTACTCAGATTACCATCGGACTCAACATTGTGAATCAATACCATTGGTTGAGGTGTAGTTACAATATCAGATGAAACTAGTGTTTCAAAACGATCTTCTACCATTTGGTAATTGGGAAGGAAAGAGGATCGATGATGATGGTCTTTCCAAGGCATCTCATTTAAAGACATGACTTCCATGATGAATTCATCTAATGGAGGAGGTTGTGAAAGATAATCTAGAGATGGGGGGGATTTAACCAATATGGCAGGTGAAAAGGGTCGGATGCCACCAAAAGATGATCATTAATGGTGGATTCATTGGTGGATTGGATAGCCTGGTAAGTCTCTTCATAATGACTAAATGGTGTCGAATCAAAAATTGATTTCCCTTTATCCGAACTCTCATGACCCCTGGAGGAGATCATGTTCATAGACATGACCTGTGAGGGGGGGTTATTTTTTACCGGAAAGACTACCATAAGCGAGGAAGCTTTGAGAAGACCTAAGGAGTGGGACATTGTTCATAGAATTATAACTCGTGTATGGAGAACAAAACTCCAATTGATCAACAATAACAATCTTCCCTTGGAATGGGAATTGGACCACTCGAAACACGAATGAAGCTACTTCATGCATTGCGTAGAACCAATTCCTACCTAGGAGGAGATTGTAGTATAAAGGAGCATCGATAACCTCGACATGGATGGACACTAATTTCCCCCCTAGTTTAACCAGTAGAGAGGATAGTAATCCATAAGGTTGAAAAACACGACCATCAAAGGCCTTCAAAGTTGTAGGTGAATGTTTAATTTCACGGGAGCCTACAACTCTCCAATATGACAAGGACATGATGGAAGTCGAGGCACCTTTATTTAACACAGTGTGATGGAATTTCTTCCCAATGACTTTCGTAGACAGTTGGAAAGCTGACTTATGGGAGAGCCTTGACTTAAGATCATCCAGTTTAAAGGCTGTAACATTACTATTTTTCAGGATCCATAGATCCAAGAACCGACAACAAGTTCTTCCTCTATGCATGACATGTTTGGAGTAATTTGAGGGTGGACATAGCACATGGTTCCTAAGAGAAATATTCTACTTCATTATAGTATTCAGCGACCCACACACTCGAGTTAAATACTGATTTTTGAATCATACTCTTTGGTGGCCGGAGGACTGTGTCAAGAACAGGTTTTTCAATATGAAGATTGCTGGTAAGTGGAGGGATGGAAGCCGTAGATTTAACAGTTGAAGTGTTGTCATCTTTATTTTTTGGAGGAGGGTCATTATTCTGGGATCTGGTGGTAAGACTAACCGATTCACTAAACATCATTTTAACCTTATCTATAGAATATGAAGAAGACCCATGCAAGGAATGATGGTCAATCAATTGTTGTTGGGTAGCGAAAGGATCAGTCAAAACTGCCAAGGTGGGAGTGTTTTTTAGAAATTTGCAAACCTCTTCATGCCAAGGACATTCTTTGGTGAAGTGGTCACCCCAACATATAAGGAAGGGAATTTTTCCTTTCTCCTATTATTAGATTTGACATCTGTGTTTTGTGTTTTATTACTCTCCTATTGATTTTCGAATTTATTTGATTTATTCTTTCCTTTCTTCTTCATTCCTGAATATTATGAGGATTGAATTGTATTTACCTTGGTAGATACAACAAAATTAGAGGTGGCCTTGGGATTTTTGATGGTATGGCTAGCAAGTGAAGCAGGTTGGTTTTTCTTTTTCAAGGATTTAGCCACCTACTGTGTCTAAACATAACCAAGCATACCATCGACTGGTGGTTATGTCGAAGGTCTTGAGGGGTCCGAAGTAGGACGAGGAGCATTCGGGATCAGACCGTACAGAGTGCCTAACTGGGAGTAAACCAAGTCTAGGTACTGAGCTTGGTTGATGGCTTGATATTCAGTGACAAAACCTCCCATGGAAACATCCCTAGCAATGGGCGAAAGCAATGACTTAGTGAACCAATCGGCGATTGATTGCTTGGGGATGGGGATTTAATCAACCAACTTCGTCATCTCCAGTCATGTATATGATCGGATATATGGGTGGAAGTTGTTTGACGGAGTGAGGTTAAAATGTCTGTACTTGTTTTGTACCTAATTGGGAGTTGAAAATGTGTCAATAATGCCATTGTTAAGGTGTTAAAATCCCAAAAAGAGTGATGAGGCAATGTTATATACCACTTGGCGGCGGTCCCAATGAGAGTCATTTGAAAAAGTATCAAATAGATAGAACCATTCATTAGAGAGTTGTATGAACACCACAAATGATAGGTCATCACGTTATTTTTGGGGTCCTCGTTAGATTTTCCATCAAATTTTGGTATATCCAAAGGTAACTTTACCAGAATAGTTGGCCATGAAGGATCACGATGAATAGGTTCAATGATCAATTGTGAAAAATCTGGCAGATCAAGTGTAGCCAAAAATGGAAACTGTTGATTAGCTTGCGGGTACTAGTAATATTGATAAGGCATTTGAGTACCAATAGGCTCGTAAGTGGATTGGTAAACGGGTGTTGATGATCCTCCTATAATAGGTTGGTTCGGTTGTGGTTGGTTTCCAAATGATCCATCTAATGATCCTATGGTTGGTTTCCAAATGATCCATCTAATGATCTTGTGGGTGGTGGGCCTCCAGGTGGGGCTCCAGATGGCATCCCTCCAAGTTGTGGACCTCTGAGTGGGCCTTCGGATGGTGGACCTATAAATGGTGGACCTCTGGGTGGGCTCTGAATGGCGGACATCCAGGTGGTGGACCTCTGGGTGGGGCCCCATATGTGTTTTCAAATAGCATTCTATATGTAGGGACACTCAACCAATTGGGTATTAGGGTTGTTAGGATAAGGGATATAGGGAAAAACATTTCCCGAGGAAATGGGTTTATAAGTTTGGTTAACCATTACCTATTGATTTCCTAGGTAAAGGTACCCCCATGTAGGTTGATTAGACATCGGTTGGACCTACCGTCGTTGTCCTAGTGAGGAGGAAGGAATAATCGCATTTGTGGTCGTGGAGGGTACTCTAGCCATAGGATTCCCTAAAGCAACACTTTGGTCTATATTTAAACTAGTTCTTATGGTTTTTGAGACAACTTGTTCTGGGGGTTTCCCCCCAGTCACAGGGTTCATAAGAGAACTAGGGATAGATGGGAGAGTTTGAGCCGAAAGGGTAGGGAGGGAAGGCTGGCTCAGATTATAAGAAACCACACTTTGAATCAGTATTCCATATACGGTAGAATCATAAGACTGAATAGGGGCATGGTATTCGGGAGTGTCTCTTTCTGAATGGCTAGGAAAAGGAGAAACACTCCTTCTTCTTATGTTTTCCCCCATTCTACGTAAACAGGCGAGAGTTTCCTGAACTGGCCCAAGGATTTCATCATCTAGGATAAACCTCGGATCTTGTGAAGGGCTGGTATAAGATAAAGTGGTAGTATCATATTTGAAAATTGTTCGTCCCAAGGAAGTCTCCCAAAAAGGAGCAGTTGGGCCAAATTCTGAGACCATGGGGTCATTCGATTGCTAGGAAAAAACCCAGTACCATGAACCAAATGGCCTTCTGTAGGGAAATGAAAAGGTTGAATTATGTGAAGGTGTTAATTGTACCAGTATCGAGGTAGAGGTAGATTGATTCTCCATAGAATAATACTCTTCTCCTGATTCAACAACCAGAATGCCTTCGACATAAGGATAAGTTGTGGCAAGTTGGTCCATGGTCACACCTTGTATTTATTCCATGGTAGGAATAAATTTAGGTGGTAAACCCTGCAATCTACTACATCTCCTCACAGGTGGCTCATCCAGAATGATGGCTAAACACTCTTACTCTAAAGGTTTTCTTAGTAAAAAAGATCACACACAAACAATTCTACGCAAGCTAAGGTCACAAGCAAACTTAAGTGATAAGAGGGGATGAAAAAGTTGGATCCTCACTAGGAGTGTCAAGTTGTTGTAACTCATGATATACTGTAAGGTCTAGTAGTAAAATGTGACAAGGAGGATTGGGACCTTACCCTTACTTGAATACCCGACTACCTAGACAACACGTGTGTAGTAGCTCCTCGAGTATTGTTCTCAGTGTATTGCTTCAACAAGACGACCAAAAGACTTTTCTCAATTGGTATCGGTTCCTAGAAGGGTCTCCCGATATACACAAGGTACGTGGGATCTCAAATCCATGTTAGTGTTGTCTAATGCACAACCATTCAAAAGGGGCCTTCTGATATACTATTGAGTACGTGAAGAACTTTTCGATATACCTTGAGGGTACATGAAAAGTCGTTCGATATACCGATTGGTACGAGGAAGAACCGTGTGATCCCTAGGATGCAATGCAGGAAAATAATGATAGCTCCTATGTTTATAGACGTTGGAACACGTATTCTAACCTATCACTCAAATTACAAAGAATTTTAACCTAAGCTACCGTTCAATTTTATCTTGATGGTTAGTGAATGTTATTGGAGTGTGAAGTAATTACAAGATTAAGTGATCTAAATGCAATGCAATGCAATTTTATTTTTGATGAATCATAACTAAAGCAAGGGAGATATTCTTCCTTTCAAATAATGAATGAAAACACCATGTGATTCAATTAACTCATTCCTCAAACTTCAAATACTTTCAGACAAGCAAAACCTCTCAATGTTAATGTTAAAAGATCCCTAAAAAACGAAAAGGTTCTTTAAGGCCTAAATGACTATGCTTTTCTTAATCAAACTTCAAAAATAAAACACTTATAATCATCTAACTAAATCAAAAGCAAGCAATCAAACTTTTTCTTTTGTTTTTTTTATGTAATTTCAGACAAAGAAATGCAAAAAATCACACTACAAAAGTGTAAGAACCATACTATTTTTCCTTTCTACAGATTTAGAAAGAGATTTTAAGAGATCTATCATGCAAACCATAAACCCAAGACCAAACTTGCACACAAAACCATTTAGTTTCAAAGCTTTCACTAAGACAACTTCTCAATATTTTAACACAAAAAAAGTACAATCAGGCTAAACATGCAGTATCAAACATGTCAATGAGCAGAAGAGAAGATTGACAAAACCCAAACAAAATAAAAAATTTCAAAAGAAAAACTCTAGAGTTGGAGATGGCCTACCTCAGCGCACTCTGCAGGGAAGAACCAAGGCGTCGCCTACTAGCCGGCGCTTTCTGCTTCCTTATGAACAGTGTAAGTGGCGCTTCTTGACTCTGGGAAGAAGGCATCAATGGTGCTCCTTGATAGTAGGAAAAAGGCATCAGGGATAGTCCAACGCTCTATCAAATAAACCCATGTGCGTCGAGGGATCTAGAAAGCCAAAAGAAGTAAATATCCTTTAAGATAATCAATTGTGCATCAAACTGGAATTTTGGTAAGTGTAGACATAAACCAAAGAAGGAAAATGGGGTTGAAATAAGATGGATTTATCACCTTAGATCCTTGAATGAGTGAGAGAAAAACTTTGCAATCTTGTAATCATAAGAAAAATCAAAACTCATAGATATGATTAGTTATCCCCAACGGAGTCGCTAGTTTTGTTATCAGAAATTCTCAATCAATGCGTACAAAGATTGTTTCCCTCATCTACATGGGGAAAATCTAGAACAAAAAGTCACAACGATGATTCCTTTCCATATATTATGGAACTACTTGAATGCGAAGCTTTCTTACCTCAACAATGAAGGTGATCCTTGCCTTGTAACTCTCCAACGATCAGTTGTACCTACAAAAGAATATGAAGAACAAGATACAATAGTGAAAGCAACAATATGAGTTAGACTTTAATCTCTCATCATACAATTGTCAGTCAACAAATCCATGTAACTAAGATGAACATGTGGCATAGAATATGATATCTCGCATATGGTTGAATATTTTTCTTTGTTATATTTAGAATGTAGTTACTTTGTAAATGCTCTTTCTATTTTTGAACATATTCGACCCTAAAAGATTGGGACTTGAAAATTGTTTTGTATCTCTATGATTATAAAAAGGAAAAGAAAGATAGTAGCACGAGTTGTTGTTCATCTTTTAGGAGAGGGTTATGAGACACTAAGCTTATTTTGTACAACTCATCTTTTGATTCTATGTAAGCTCATTGGAGACTATACTTTGGAATGATATACTTATATATATAAGATAGTTTTAATCATTATTTTAGTTTATGCTTTTAATATGTTTGATTACCCTACTTATTATCTCATTTTCCAATAAAGTCTTTATCTAAAAAATACTCCTGAGTGGGTGAGCTTCACTACTTTTCATGTCCAGAATATTTTTTTGTTTATGATATTTTTCATCCGATATTTGGAGATTGTATATCTGTTCATTATTAGATCTTTAAAATTGGTTTATGCTTATTGTTTATTTCATGTTCATATAGTCTTTGAACTTGTTTTCTTATTCAATCGCGTCATGTTCTTGATTATTTTCTCTTGTATTTCATTACCCAGAAATTTATTCTTTCCTGATGATTTATAAAATACAGCCACTTTTAGATCATATATATCTATGATGTTTGGGATTTGCACTTCCGTAGTTTAAGTACAAAATCTAGTGCAAACACTTCCTTACATTGCATAGACATAAGTTCCAAATTATGACTTACATTAACAACCCTTTTTAGTTGTTGTGTAGTGCCCAATGATCTATCATTTTTAAATGAATGTGAATGTACTATATACTCAATTCTTTCTTTAAACAAATGATACTAATTGTGTTCTCTATAGAACATTTCCTTTCGATTGTATAAATACGAGCTACCCCACACAATTCCATAGATATCTAGTGGAACCACATCAAATTCAACTTCATCTACAAACTTGGATGTTATTACAAACTTTAGATCAGATTGCTTTGTTACTTGTAATATTTTATTTTTAATACCCAGCCTAATGGATACGGTTTCTTGTGTGGTTTTTTTGTTACTCCCATATCCTTAACTACTTCTTATGAAATAAGATTAGAATGGGATCCACTATCTATGAGTGTGTCAATCTTAGTTTGTTTCATAATTACCCTTATATCAAAAAATGCATTCATTTTTATATCCTTAGATCTAACATGATCTTTAGAAGTAGAAGCACATGAATATCCAATGTCAGAATCATTACCAACAATATATTTACCTTTCACACCTACAATTGTTATCTTTTTTCGTCCTCAGAATCTGATCCAAGGTCCTCAACGATAACCATGGCATTTTGCTTCTCTTTCTGATTCTTAAACCGCTTTGGTTTCAATTCTGGATGTAGTACCCAACACTTTGTCTCTTTGTGCCCTTGCTTTTGACAATGTGAGCAGGTAGGCCTCTCATCACCTTTCCTCATTGTATTTTTATGCTTACCTTTCCCTTTTGCATTGCCTTATTTTGACTAGTTAGATTCAGCTAAAGAAAAATCATGAACACTCTTCCCTTTAATTTCAATGTGTGTAGATTGCACACATACCTCTTCAAGGTTAGTAATATTAAACACAAGTATTGTATGACGTAAATAACTATGTAATCCTCCAATAAACTTGAGAAGAGTTCTTGAGTGTAAAGAGGTATACCCAAAATCAAAGCTCTCTTTCTGAATTCCTGAGTGTATTCTTATACATTATGAGCTTTACCTTGCCTTGAGTTTTGTCAATACATCATAGCTTGTTGTATGTAGCCTAATGGATAAAATTGATTTTTTAATGCAGCAGTAAATTCATACCATGAAGAAATAATTTTACCTTTTGTAAGGAGGTCTTCCTGTGTCTTACTCTCCCACTAGATGAGTGTAGTGCCTCCAAGATGAAAAGTAGCCAACTGGATCTTTTCTTTATCATATGCAAGGTTATGAATCTTGCAATAAACCTCAATCTTCCTGATCTAATCATCTAACTTTTGTGTGTTAAGTTCACCATTATATGTAGGCAACTCAAACTTAATATCAAGTTTTAAATAAGGTAAATTAGACTTAGACTTCTCAGGTTCTTTATATGGATTTGAAGAAGCAGTACTAGAGCTTTCAGAATAAGAAGAAGAAGATGGAGAAGAAGGCTCTGAAAGGTCTCCTCCTTTTCCCAAAGCATTATTATATGCTTTCTCCTTCTTTGTTTTCTTCTTTTCCAACCTCTCTTGATAATCTACAAACAAGTTTTCTACTTTCTCTGCTATCCGATATAAAGCCTTGCGGAAGGCCTTATCATCTTCTTCTCAGTATGCTTCATCTGTCATTTTCTTTCTTCTATGTGCATGTCCAATCTCTGGATTGAATGCCTGAAGTACACCTCCATCTCGCTTTAGCTTAAGCCTTGTTAGCATTCACAAACTCACGATGCAATGGTTAAGCTGCTCTGATACCAAAATTGAATTGAAAACGACAGGATATTTATAGCCATTAATTTGCAAGTGAAATTTGAATGTTTGATCATCATAAAAAGACTTTAAAGATGAATTTTTAAATGCTTAATCAAACACACATAAGAAAATAAATAAGTGTGCAAACCAGAAAACTGTAGACAATAATTGATAATGGAGTTCACCCCTCCTTGGATATGTCTCCCGGCCACTTCCAACGAGAAGGTCAGACTTATTAAGTCTTCAAAATATTACATACATAAGTTCTAGAAACACCCCTATTTTCTATCAGTCAAACTCAGAAACAGACAGCACCACTGTGTTCGTCTCGAAATTCTGAGAAAAACGAGTATAAACTGAACCAGGTTGTATGAGGTCTCCTTTGGCACGCAAAATAATATAACCCCTTCCTACGTTGTACGATCTGGTACGGAATGTAATTTATGTACCTTTATACGCCTTGGGATCTATGCATAATTTGGGCTCTGAACTCTAATTTTTTTTTCGTAGTTTAAAATAGTGGTTTGGCCACCAAAAATATAGCTACAAACTCATGTTTTGGCACTAAAAATAGAACTAATCCTTAAGGAAATCTTGCCATATCCTACCAACAGTTAGGTGGTGGTCTATTGGCAAATGCATTGGGGTTTAGGAGCAGAGGTCTCGGGTTCAAACCTGCGGCCCTCCCACTCAACCTTTAGAAACCTTGGTTTGGCATAGGTTATCTTGGTAGTCGAGCTTGATCCTAAATTATCTCTTAAATTTTGACCCCTCTAAGTCAAATATTTTGGTCTCTTGTTTCTTAGTATGTCTTCTTTGCAATGCCATGGTTTTGACCAAATTCTAAAGGGTCAATTGAGATCTATGGTAACATTTCCAAAACTTCTTATTTTTGAACCTTTCAAGAGAGCGAACTTGTATTGACTAACACATGTATAATTTTCCTTTCCTGCTTCTAAAATTTTTATCACAAACATTATGGTCCATATTTATTTTGATGCAATAGTCTACACTCAATTTGGATATATAAAGCTTTAGATATAACAATTTTACCCAAAATGCATGTTTGGGACTAATTTTTGGGTTAGTAAAAAGCCCTAACTTGCATAAACTCTACCTCTAAAATTATAATGAACCTCGAGACCTTCAAAGTTTACAGGTACTTTGTTATGTCTTCTGAGGCTTCTAAGCTGTTCTCTATCAAAGAAATCCCAAAAAAAAAAATTATAAAAAAAAAAATTTATAGAAAAAACGGATATGATACCAAATGTTATGCACCAAATCCCCAAACTAATATAAAAATGGAAAGAAAGAATAAGCCAATGCCTTGAGAAAAAAATTAAAGAATGAATATGAAGCCAATTTGAGGGGAAACCTCCTTATACAATGTATCAAATACATAAGAAAAAATGAGATGATCCTACAACTATGTCTCCTTGGTATATATATAGGAGACAAAGGTACAATTACAATTAAGGTCGTAGCCGACCAACGAAGGAAATACTAATATAATAATAGAAATGTAATAAAATAACAAGGAGAAAGAGCTCAGTAACTGGCTCTGATACCATGTTAGATGTGAGAAATATGTAATAGCATCCAATAAGAATCTAACTGGTCTAATATTCTATGAAAAGCATCACTAAATAATAAATCAAAGTAACAAAGAACAACAGAATAAAGAGAGGGACAAGTATTTACATGGTAAAACCCAGTGTGGGGAAACATCCACGGAAGCTAGTCTTATATTCTTCATGTAAACTCTCCAATCTTTTAATTAGCATGATCACTTCACATATGATGATATGGCCTAAGGTCCCATGAGGTATAGGCTAAAGATCAATACCATTAGCAACCCTAAACTCCTCTCACTCTTCTCTATTGATTAAAGGCTAATGACATCAATCTATAGTAAATAGGAGAAATATAGACCCTTGATCATAAGCCACAATAAATGGCAGAGATCAACCAATCCAAGATAAGTTCGTCAAGAGATAATAGAGAATTGGTGGATAAAAATGACCTGTTAATGTATATTATTGGTACTTGACTAACAAGTCTCCACCAAATAACTCCCAAAATTGTCTCCATGCACATGTGCACTATTAAAAAAGTCTAGCAAGACCAAGTACAAGTGAAATATATACATTATGACACTAAGTAAAAGATTACATCAAGCCACTAGATGACACTAAACACATTATAACATTCTCCCTTAATGTTAACAATATGTAATGTCCCCTCCATGAGGACTTCATGACCACTCTGCTGCTTAAATAACCCCTAATGATTCTGGCCTAATCCTAACATGACAAGGGGTGAATTTTGATATATTAATTGCCACAATATTAAATTTTAAAAAACTAAGGATTAGAGTGCCATGTTAAAATTGTAATGTATTTGTGATAATGTTTACTTTTGTAATTAAGTGGATGTACTAGGAGGCCAAGGAGGAGTGCGTGAGCTTGTGGACCCAATGATTTGTCATCCACAATGGCAATTAGAAGAAAATCAAGGAGAATCAAGAAAGTCACCAAAAATATGGATGGCGGGCAAAAAGAAGGAAACTCAAGAAAGTAGAAAGCATGTAGAAAGGAAGGAAATTCCATAAAAGAATAAAGAATAAGAAAGCAGGAAAGAGCACTAGAAAAGCAGGAAAGCAGAGAAAATTTAGGAAAATCAAGATGTTTCCAAAATCAAAAAAGCAGTCTAAAGCAGAAAGGGAACAAATCAAGGAAAAAACAAGGTAAAAGCATAGATGTTAAAAGCAGTCAATGAGGGTTCATTAGTAATGAAGGTGACCACATTCAATGTATAAATATTTCCAATTAGTCTATAAAATAAGGGTAGCACACCACTCTCACATATTTAGTTACTCATACTTTCGAATTAAGAGCTTAGTTTCTCAGACTTATGGAGATGTGCCCCCATTCATAGCTGGGAGGTGTGCCCCTACTGTTTTTCCAATCATACGCAAGGATTAATGAAATTCAACCATTAATGATGTACAATTTCAGGCTTTAATATTAGATCCATAGAAGTACCATTCCTTTTGTAGAGCTTGAGTAGTTTCCCACTTCAATTCCCAAGGATTTCTAGTCTTTTTCTTCATGTAATAATGTTTTATGCCAATGGATGTAAACTATGGGCTTGGTGTGAGATTTATCTCTTCCCTCGCTAGATATATTTGATGTATTTATGCATATCTACAATTATTCCATAATTTCGAATCAGTTTGGTTGTGTTTCATAAAGATTATTGATACCTTGTCTAGATTTCAATGAGAAATTGACTAGTTTTCAGCTTTTGTGTGAATTAGTCAGCTTAGGCACAACAAATTTATTTCATTTCTATTATGGACGTTCACTAACATGATAATAAATATCTTCCATTATTGAAACTGAATATTTGTGACCTCCTTCCTGTGTTTGGGAAGCCTAGAAGTTGAGCCTATTTTGTAGTCCTAGAGACTAGTCTTGGTTGTTGTGACCCCCTAACCTTCTGAATTTTGTATAAACATGAATAAACATATTATAACTATTACATAACATCATATCAGATATTTTCAAGATTCCCTCAGTCAAATTCCTTCACCACTGGTTTTTGGGAAGTGACAAGCAAAGGTTTTAGTTTGCATATGTTGGGGTGCCCATGAGCCTTGGAGTAGACTTCATCCTGGATTATGTTTGAAACATAAATGGTCCTAGTAAATTATGCATAGGAACCTAAGATATCATAACCCCCTTCCCTTTCTTGGTTTGTTCCTACCGCCTTGATCCCTAATCAATTAACTAGTACAAACCCCCTTGCACTTTCAATTTGTCTAATTTTTTCTTAAGAAAAGGGACTTAATGACCAATATGATCTGATTGGATTATTATAGTGGTATAATAACACTTCCCTATACTCCTGTGGAAAGTGAGATCTCAACTTGAAGGAATTTGCAGTCATGAGACTATCACCAGCTAGTGATGATTTCGAATGGGATGATGAAGAAACATCTTATTCTTATGACAATGTTATTTATGTTGAGGATGATGACTTCTTGTGTGACACTGTGTGCATAAAGAATAGGAGGCTTAATCCACCATAGTTTAGTATTGTTTATAGAAAAGTGTGTTATGGGGGAAAGCCACTAAGAGTCAATCCTTATGAATACCTCAAAGAGTACCAAACAATGAGGAAAGAGATTAAGGAGGTCTTGCCTTTCCAAGATTTCTGCACTTTTAAATTTGGAAGGTTGTTTCTGAATGAGAGTTCTTATTACAACACACATTAATAAATAGTGAATTACATTGTCAATGGTGTGTGTAAAGACATGGATCATTTGTTGTAGTAGAGTGAAGCGTCACCATCAAAATGCTCTACACCCAAGAAGCCAATGACTAAGGGTGCACCCAAAGACCCTTATGATGCAAAAAGAAGAAATCTCGTAGTCAAAGATCTACCATTTGATGAACATGAGAAGCACAATAGTCTCTTAAGTGAAGAACCATGTAGTTCTGCTAGTCAGCACATCAAGATTCTAAAGCAAAGGTATGAAAGAAAACCTGATTTCTTGTATGCAGCTGAGGAACCATGCACATATGAATATTCAACAACCCCTCATCAAGTTGTGACAGTTTCGGAAGTGAATCTACTCCTGGTTTTTCCAACTTCTTTGTTGGTGGTTTCCATATCACTACAAAGAAGACCGATGATGAGATGAGTTCAAAAGAAATCAAGGACAATGAACCATACTGTGGAGAAAAACAGAGTTTAGTCTCTTAGTGATCACCAGTGCTTCTGAGTGAAGCAAAAGGAATTGCCTCACCAATTGGTTGAGCACCAGTTGAGTTGGTGCAATAGCATGCTACACCATCTTCCCCACTTGAAGGAGAAGAGATGATAGAAAGATATGATCACATTTCAGATTATAGTATTATTTTGTCTCATTGTGATGTTGCATCCACTTTCAAGGAGAATTTTCGTTGGGGCATGGTTGAGTCTACTAGCATTAGGGCTTAGAGTTTAGGTGTTAAGGATGAATGCAATGGCAAGGCTAAATAATTGGATGGGAGTTTGCATGACTCCCATACGAGGGATGAGCCAATATGTGGAAGCACACATTGTGTTGTAAAGGAGCCATGGAGTGACATAGAGAGCCTACTCTTAGTCATAGAAGAAAGGTTAATGCAAGTTCTATCTAGAACAAATGGTGGACACAAGCTTCTTGAAGATATTGTTGGGAGAGTCCAGGTGGAGGAGAGACAAATTATAGTTGGGGGAAGAGTCTCTAGTTATGAATTGTGCATCATCAGAAGAGAGATGGAAGAGATGAAGAATTACTACTTGCAATTGCTCATGGACCAAGACATTGCTCTCAAATTTGTTGAAGATAGAGCAGTAGTCGAAGGAGAGTAGTTTCATGTGGAATTAGGAGATTCACATTCCTTTTCCATAACCACTAGTGATCATATATGTGTGGTTGATTGCGCACATCATGCTTTGGAGGGACCTCATGCATAAGGTAAGCATGAGGACTATTCATTGATACAAGTTCTTAAAGGAAGCAGTGACATGGATTCTCATTATAGGGCACTTGCTTCACACCTAGAGGAACCTCGTGAGATGTTTGAACATGAGAAAGACTATTCATATTTGCAAGTTCATGTGAGGAAGGAGGACATAGAAGATATTGATAAATCACTTGATGGGATACAAAAGGATAGTGAGAACTTGCTTGAGGAGATGCCATCTGAATTAACATGCAAAGGTATTTATTTATCCATTGATTTGGTAGATAAGTACATGATAGAAATGGGGACTCAAGGATGCACCAATATTGCTTGCATTGGTAGGAGATTAATGGATACATTCTTCATCATGCAATCTTATGAACAGAATCAAAGGTTTCTATGGATGCAATATGATCCTTCTAGTATACATAGAATTGCATGGTAATTATGCTTGAATCATTTGGATAGGTCAAAGGACATGGACGGTGTTTTCCAAACACCCCTTTTTCTCTAAGAATATTAGGATCTACCCTTACGGGTGGATAGAGCAAAGATATGAAAGCGAGGTAATGGTACTTTTGGTGTTTGTCATGAATTTGTTAATATACTGAGATTTTCTTATTATGTTAGTAGTGGAAAAGATATTCATGGCATCCCTTTGATGCCCCCATTACACATGTATCCATGGTTTGGAAGAGAAAGTATTTGTCACAAGAAAACATCCTAACATTATGGGATCAAATGGAAAATATTTTCAGAGGCATAGGTAGTGATGGACTACCCATTTGGTTATGGGATCTTGGCATTCCTTGGAATGGAAAATGAATTCAAATGGCATAAATGTTGAGAAGGTTTCGACATAATCAATGAGATCCAGGAGGGCAAGCCAACCTTCATTTCTTAAATTCTAACTATGTTGAGAAATGGTCTAGTTCATTGCATGCGAAACTTTATTGTGGATGGACTTATTATCTTCCTGTTGGGTGGTTTGTGAGTCATCATGAGGCTCTTCATATGGACAATGAATAATTTACAGGAGAAAGTAGAAGGTACTTCCCCATTCTTAGGTTCATTATGGATCCAACAATCATTCCTAGTCTCAAATATTTCAGTCAAAAGATTCATGTAACCGTATGTTGGACAGAGAGGGATGAGATGCATAAGCTCAAATACCACCCCAATATTGAATTTCTGCCATTTTTTTTCTTTTTTAGCACTTCCCAACGTTGTGATTATCGCAGTTGTGCTTCTTATTTTCATCTATATTGTTCATTACAGATTGGGTTCAGGGAATAACCCCTATCCGATTAATTGTGGTAAGTACTTGTGCATAGCCCTACAACTCATTGTGAAGAGTACCACAGGAACCCCAAACTAGATGGACATTGAGAGGACCTACCAAGCGAAAAGGGCAACAACCCCTACCTAATTGACCAGTTCCCACCCATGAGGTAAACCAAGAGTTGTTGTTTGTGGCAAAGAGGTTATCAGTTTTACCTGAGCCATGGAGTGAGGGGTACTACCCAAATACGCAAGTCATTAGATGGCATTGGTGGCTGATTGAATACCCTGAAACTTTAGGAATCTGAACATACCTCAGGTCCATATCTATTTCTAGTCGATAAAGCACAGATTTCATTTGTCCAAAGCCGCCACAGATCAATTCCGTCGAACAAAAAGAGTATAGTTTTTTGTTTTGTTTTTATGTATTCTTTGTGTTATCTTTGTTTCCCTTTAAAATTCACTAGAACCACTATAATTTCATTATGCATATTTCCTTCCTTGAGGACCCTATCCCAAATTCCACTTCCCAAAGCCTAAGATCCTACATTTGTCTATTTTTAGGGTTTTCCGTAACTTTTTCGATTCTCACCCAATCACCTTCAAATTCGCCACATTTTTTCCCCATTTTTGTTCCTTGTCCCTCTCTAACAAAATTTCCCATTCTTTCACCCTGCTTCTAAAATTCTCATTTTATGCTTCCCTCACTCTTAGAAAGTGTCCAAAACCCAATCAAACCCCAATTACTCACATGAGTTTTTCCCAACTCCAAATTTTCCTTTTCTAAAAACCTTTTTTGTTTTTGTTTTTCTACCCATTTCCAAAAAAAAAACTCATGGTTATGGTTGTCACTCGTGTAGGAGCAAACAAACAAATGGAATACAAACTTGTCGCCCTCAAGACCAAACTCCAAGATATGGATGAAAAATTTCTCGACCTCCATATTTAGTATTCACCTATGAACAATTGACAACAACCCGAGTCTTTTGCAAACATTGGGTTCTCTTCTTCAAGAAATTTTCATGAATTGAAGCTTGATTTTCCTCACTTCAATGGTGATGATCTGACTGGATGGATTTACAGGGCAGAAGAATATTTCAGTCTACATAACACTTTTGATGTCAATAAAGTCCCACTTGCATCCTTTCATTTGGAATATGAAGCCCTTCAATGGTTATGTTGGTACATCAAGGCTCATGAAGAGCCAAACTAGACATATTTTTGCCAACTCCTTTTGCAACGATTTGTCCCTAGTGCTTTTGTTGACTTCACAGGAGCACTCACCAAAATTCACCAAACTGGAACTATGAGGGAGTATCAGACAGAATTTGAGAAACTAGCTAATCACATAGAAGGATTGTCTGATGCATTCTACAAGATTTGTTTTATCAGTGGTCTAAAGGATGCCATCCGATCTGAGGTTAAAATTTCATGTCCCAACACAATGATGGAAGCCCTAGGGTCGGATAAGTTGGAAAAGGACAATATCATGGCTCAAAAATGCTCCAAATCCACTTTTGTTCCATTTAGAAATATGGCTCCCCAAAGAATCAAATCTCACCAACTCCTAGAACCACTCTTATCAAGCATTTGTCTGAAGTTGAGATGTGAGCATGTAGAGAAAAAGGGATTTTTTATAATTGTGACAAGAATTTCACATGGGGACATCGATGTGCTAAGAAAAATCTCTATCTCTTGGATGTGGATTCTTCACCTCCACCTGAAATTTCTGATGATGCTCAGGATCCAATAGATGATGAGGATGACATTCAACAGCTACCTGTTGACCCTCTTGCTCAAGATGACCATCCAGAGATATATCTCCATGCATTAGCCAGAGTCACCACCCCACAAACCATTCAAGTCAAGTATTTATTCAAAAATATCCCTCTTACAATACTCATTAATTCTGGTAGAACTCATAACTTCATTGACCCCAGGATCTCCAAACAGGCTAATTGTTTTGTCCATCCTTTCTCCAGATTTGAAGTCATGATTTCCAATGGGGGCACCTTACCTTGAAAAGGGAAGTGTCATAATGTGCAAAGCTCTATTGGATATTATAACTGGCACTTTGATATGTTTTCCTTTCCCTTAGGTAGATGTGATGTGGTTTTGGGCGTTCAATGGTTACGCACACTTGGACCCATTTTATGGGATTTTGTTGAACTTTGGATGCGGTTTTCAATTGATGGGAAAAAACACACATTAAAGGGATTACAACCAGGGTCTATCAACATCATCAGTTCACATTGCATGGAAAATCTCCTTAATAAGAATTCACATGGTGTCATCGCTCTGCTCTATTTCATTTAGATGTAACCTTCAATGGTATCAACTAATCCCTTGGATCTGCAACAAATTTTGGATCGATATGCATGTGTTTTTGCTGAGCCAGTGGGATTTTAACCTCCAAGACCAGAGGACCATCATATTTCGCTCCTTCCTAGAAGTACCCCTCCTAACATCAGTCACTATCACTACTCGTTTCACCAAAATATGGAGATTGGGATTCTTGTTTGAGACTTACTAAAGCAAGGTATTATTCACCCTACTACTAGTTCCTTCTCTTCACCAGTTATTCTTGTCAGAAAAAAAGATGGGCCGTGGCGCCTCTACATTGAATTTTGAGCACTTAATCACATCATAATCAAGAATAAGTTTCCAATTCCTATTTTTTATGAGCTTCATGGTGCTCATTTTTTCTCCAAGTTGGATCTTCATTCTAGGTATCACCAAATTTGGGTTCATGGGGATCATATCCCTAAAACAACTTTTCACACACATGATGGCCACTATGAGTTTTTGGTCATGCCATTTGGCCTCATGAATGCTCCTTCCACATTCAAGTCATTGATGAATAAAATATCCCATCCCTACTTGCGGCACTTCATTCTGGTCTTCTTTGATGATATCCTCATCTATAGTAAAACATGGGTTGAGCATCTCCAACATCTAGATCTTGTACTGCAACGTTTTTGTGATGATCATCTCCATGCCAACTAGCCTAAATGTGTTTTTGGGCTAAAGGAAGTAGAGTATCTCAAGCACATATTTTTAGCAAAAGGGGTTCACGTAGATCCTGCCAAAATAGATGCCATGAAAAATTGGTTGCATCCTCAAACACTCTAGAGCCTTCATGGGTTTTTGGGACTGGTTGGCTATTACCACAAGTTTGTCAATTATTATGGGAAGACCATAGCTACATTAACAACTCTACCGAAAAAAAGATGCTTTTACATGGAAACATGTTGTTGAGTTTGCATTTCACAAACTGAAACAAGCTATGTGTACCACACATGTTCTAACTATGCCTGATTTTTCCAATCCCTTCACTATTGAGAGTGATGCTTACGACAATGGACTTGGTGTTGTTCTCCTTCAAGATAAACATCCCATTCCATTCACCAGTAAATCCCTTTTTGGTAAGAATTTAGACACCTCTACATATGAGAAGGAAATGATGGTTATTTTGCATGTCATAGAGAAGTGGAGGCCATACCTATTAGGGAATCATTTCTACATCAAGACTGATCACCAGAGTCTGAAATATTTCCTATAACAACGAGTCTCATCCCAACACAACAGAAATGGGTTATCAAAATCATGGGTTATGACTATGAGATCACTTACAAGAAGGGTAAGGACAATCTTGTGGTGGATGCTATTTCCTGCACATTTGATGACCATGTTTCTCTTTCAACTATTTCTATGTCTATTCCAAATTGGTTGCAATCTGTTCAGTAAGGGTATGTCAGTGACTTTTCATTATCTAAACTCATCCAATGGTTGGTCAATAACCCTTCTGTTGTACCACATTACTCTTAGGATGTTTCGTCTTTAATATACAAGGTTTGTATGGTGCTTCCCCAGAGCACATATATTCAATAGGTTATCTTTTATGAACTCTATGCTTCTCCATTAGCAGTGCACTCTGGGCTCCTCGAAATGTGTGAGTAGGCACAACGTAACTTCTTTTGAAAGGGAATTAAATGGTAAATTCAACATATGTTGGTTGAATGTGATACATGATAGCGCCACAAGGGTGAAACAACACTCCTTCCTGGATTTCTCGAACCTTTTCCCATCCCTACAAGGATTTGGACACATATTTTGATGAATTTTATTGAAGAACTCCCTAAATCTAGAGGGAAGACCATAATCTTGGTTGTGATTGATAGAATCTCCAAATATAGTCATTTTTGTGCTCTCAGCCATCCATATACTTCCTCCTCAGTCACACAAATTTTCATGGACCAAATCTTTCATCTTCATGGAATCCCTTCTTCCATTGTCTCAAACCGTGATGCAACTTTCACAAGTAATTTTTGGACAGAACTATTTCTCCACACTGGCACCAAACTGAATATCAGTGTCGAATATCACCCACAAAAAGATGGTCAGAATGAAGTTATCAACAAATTTCTTGGAAACTTATCTTCATTGTTTCAACTTTGAACAACAGCATCAGTGGGCAAAGTGGCTTACTCTCGCTAAATGGTGGTACAATGTTTCCTACCATACTGCATCTAAAATGACTCCATATGAAGTTGTTTATGGTCAGGAACCGCCAATTCTCCTTCCATACACCCCCATTAATTCACCAGTTCAGGCAGTTGACATGGTTCTCCAAAACCAAGATCATATTCTTCACATTTTGCGGGACAATCTTCAAATGGAAAGAAATCAAATGAAACAACAAGATGATCAACATCGTTCTGAGCACACTTTTTAAGTCGATGATATGGTGTTTCTTCGTCTACAGCCTTACAAGCAATCCTCCTTGAAACTCAAAGGGCGTTAGAATATGGCTCCAAATTTCTATGGGCCATATAAGTCTCTTCGGAATATTGAATCTATTGCTTATAAATTGGAACTTCCTCCTTATTCTCGCATTCATCAAGTATTTCATGTTTCTTGTATTAAGAAAGTTATTGGCACCAACATCAGAGCACAAATTGTTTTACCAGAACTGGATAATTAAGGATCCATCATTTTGGATCTAGAGACCATCCTCAATAAGCGCACTCATCAGCTTCTCTCTCAATCAATCACATAGGTATTAATTCAGTGGCACGGCATGCAACTAGAGGATGCTACATGGGAACCACTCCTTCAGATTCAGCAACAATTTCGACATCTAAATATTTGAGGACAAAGCTTTTCTAAGAGGGAGGGGATGTTAGGAACCTATGTCCACCCTTCTCCTTAATTTTTTAGTATATTTTTGTTGGATGCATATGCTTTTTAAGTCATTCCGGAGTATATTGTATTATCCCACATTCATGGGGAGTAATACTTGTTTATATTAGACTTCGTATATAAGTATGTGTTGAGGCCAATGAAATCATCCATGATTTATTTTGTATTAAGCTTGCTCAAAGGAGGTTGCCCCCTAGAAGTGGCTTGTGATCAATAAAATCTCTTTTTTGCTCTGTTATTTATGTTATATCATGTATTTTCATTGTTTATTGCAGGAGGTTCCTCACATGTATGCTTATTCTATGTTTCCCCACAAGGTTTTACTCCACCATTTTTGGCATAAAGGCGATGCTCCCCAAGGAGTCTTAGGAATGATCTTGAGGCCATACAGACATCCCATGAGGTTGCAACCCATTATAGACATCATTCAACCACAAACATGGAGGTGTTAGTCATCATGCCTGCAGTGGATAAATTCATTAATTGCTTAAGGGAAAGCAAGCTTAAGATTGAAATTGACCATTGTGGTTTAAGGACAATCTTAACACATAAGGAGATCAATGTATAGAAGCAAAAAAATGAGTTTCATCGGAGTTGGATGAATTGAATCGTTTGAAGGGAGTAGCACAGTCAAATTAAATCCATAAATTACAGCTCAATTTGCCATGGAGTGCTTCAAAATTGGGATCATTCATGACTTGATGGAGAGAATGTGTTAAAATTTTTGTGCCATTTATATCTTCAAGCAATGAGTCCAAAATTATTATTGCAGTAAAAGGAGAATGAAGATACACACTGAACAAATCAAACCACACAGGAAACAGATGAGTATAGCTCATGTAATTACAGTATCATTGTCATTAATTAAATATGGTGTTACAATAGTTTACATAAGGAAGAATTCGAATCCATTAGGAAATAATTCGAATCTACCAACTGGATGTGACTGTACCTAACTGACTAGCTAACTCAGGATGTCTCAATCAATATCGGAGTCCAAATAGTTAACTCCATATATCTAAAAAACTCACACAATCAGTAATAAATAGTTAACTCAGTCTAACTGAAGTGGTAGGTGAGCAAAGGTGCCTAATCCACATGCAGCCATGCATAACTAGTGCTAACTGAACTGATTGTGATCTAACTGAATGTAACTATAATTTAACGAAGCTTAACTAGTTCCAACTCCAACTGACTGAAGGAGGTTGGTGCCGGGTCTCCCAATGGCTCCTAAAATGTATGGATTGGCCTAGGAGGCGCCTAATCTTATGCATGCAAGTGCAATCAATGGCGGATAACCTCTAGCAGTGTTCCCCACACTCTAGAAATCGGTACATGTGGCCCCATTAGGCCATGTGTACCCAATGGTACTAGTGGCCTTAATTAATTAATTAAAACTTCTAAGTTAGGCTAAATTAATCTAATAGATAGTTTGGTCAAGGGAGGATTAATAATCCTAACACCCCCCCTGAATCCTAACTTGGACAACTGTGGGCCCTGGAAACAAGGCCATAAGTCACCCATATAGAATCTAAAAGACATAATTTTACTTAATACAACCGAGGAAACAGGGGAAAACCTCATGGGAAAAAACCCCCCTCAAGATAAGCAGAAATCAGGAAATACAAGTTAAAAACTTGCAAAATATTTTGTTGCAATTTGCAGCACTATGCAGCAACAAAGCAGTATTCTGGTTCTTCTATTCAGCAGAATCCTGAATTTGTGCATGTGAACCTATGAATCCAAACAAATTCTTATGTATGGAGGAATATTCCTCTTTGGAAGAAGAATAATGTACTCAACTGAATCAAAAACATAAACAGTTGCACGGTGAAAACTGGACCCATGTAGAGCAGCTGAAATCAACTAATGAGAGAGAAAAAGTTCTTGAGAATTCAAACTATGTGAGGAACACCCAAGAAACTGATATATGGCAGCCTTGAACATCAATCCATGTGAGGTAAAATCAGCCCCAAGTGTTAGGAGCAAGTGTCTAGGCGGATGCATAATGTCTCCAACTTTACTAGTTATGTGAGGAGATGAGCACATGATCAAATAGATAGGTAGAGAAATCTTGAGACTATGGAGAGCGAATGCTTGAGCTCCATAATCTTATATAGCTTCAGAAATTACCAATAATTCACAAAATCTAATATCAGCAAACTCATAATAGAGAACTAACATCAAATCCTCAACAACAAAATTGAAGGAGACTTATGGTGCTTGATTTGTCACACCAAAATTGATGAAACCAGTTACAAGAAATACTGAAAGATATTGAATCTTAAAACCTGAACCAAATATTATCAGATCAAAAAATCAATCAAATCCAAAACTGTGCTCCACCAAGATGGTCGATGCACAATTTTCTCCTTCTTCAAAATTCTAATTTTTGGTGCATGCAATCTTGTAGGAATTTACTAGAAGCTCTAGATTAATGAGAGTGAATGGATCACTCCTATAATATGATATTATTTCCAAAATATCCATGGTATTACTTATCTTCACACCAGCAACATAATTATAGATAGAGAAAACAAATTCCTCTTCCTTTTCCGAAACAATCACCGGTAAACTATGCACAAAATTTAAAGAATCACTGGAGAATTTTTGCAAAGAATAGAAGGAGAGTTTTTCTTTAAAAACAGAGATTCAAATGTCTTCTTCTGGATCAGCCATGTGATAATATGATATATCTAAGATCTCATACACTTTTGGAGCAGTAGGAGAAGGAGTCACTCCAAGGATACTTTCTTCAATTCGAATTGACTGTAGGGAAAATTCTGCTTCTTCTTCATCTTCAACAATTTACATTTCTGTAGGAGAGGGCATGAACTCATCATGCTGGATTTTATCTAAACCTCTCTCAAAATCTGGGATTTTAGAGTCATCACCCATATGACTGTTAGGTCCTCTTGATAGAGGGAAAGTGATGAAGGATTCCCTGGAGGCAACCATGTGGTTGGATGCTCCAGAATCTGTAAAATAAGCCTTCAACGAAGTGAGGCTTCCATGCAAGCATCTCTCATCTTCTTCAATATGCTCTTCATCATCAAACATCTTTGCACCTTGTGGAAGGGAAATATTGTTCTGTACACATAGAGCTTTCAACTAGTCGAGGGTCTTCTTCATGCACGAGTCTTCTAGATGAAAACCCCTCATACAATAGGGACACTTTTTCTTTTCGAACTTATTCTTTTTCTTAGAGCCAAAGGCTCCTTCAGAAGTCTTATGATTCTCTTTAGGCTCCTTCCCCTTAGGTCTCCCGTTAGCTTATTCTTTGGCAGAGTCTGTCACTAGGAGAGCTTGATCTTTGGAAGTCTGGATGACTCCCATCTGGATCAACTTCTCTTGCACCTGTATTAAGGACTCAGTAAAGGAATCAAGTGAGGGAATTTCCCAACTGGGAAATGAATCCCTTTTGGAATGAAATATTGAGACAAATACAGAATACTCAGAACCAAGTTTGCTAAGAATGGAGAGCACATTTTGCTCATCCTTTCTTTCTATTCTGCATTGTCTGCATTGGAGTGCAAGAGACTTGAATTTAGTAAATAATTGTTGTACCGTCTCAAAACTGTTGGGATGTAAGGCTGCCAAATCGTTCTCCATAATGTGTCCCCAAAGCTCATCTTTCTTGTCAAACAAGTCTTCAAGATTCTCCCAGGATTCTCTGGGTGTCCTCAAACCTTCAAGGTGGAAGAGAAGATCTCTGGATATATGAGTGCATAGATAACTCAAAGCTTCATCTAAGCGGTTCAGAAACTTGTTCTTCTCAACTAGTTGATGGGGAACCTTCGCATATCGAAAGTTACCTTTTGGTCTAAAAAATGTTGGAGCTACATTCCAACGATCCATGTCCTATTCCTTTCATGATATCAAACACATCATGGAGTCATACCTTGATGATCTCCCTGCTCATTCACAGCAACAGGAAGACCATCCAGGGCACCTTAGAGACATTTTCCTTAGGTGTTGTCAATATGATATCCGACTTAATCCACACAAATGTGTCTTTTGTGTTGAGATTGGACGTCTTCATGGCTTCGTGGTTTCCAAATATGGCATTCGGATTGATCCCTTGAAAATTGTTGTTATCCTGGCCTTACCCGCCCCATCAAACATCACCAAGCTCCAAATTTTGCAAGGGAAGGCAAAATTTCTTCGTCGTTTCGTATGCAACTTCACAGAGAAAACGCATGGTTATATGTGTCTCCTGAAGAAGGACACTTCGTTCTTCTGGGATGACCAAGCCCAATGAGCTTTTGATAATCTGAAACATGCTTTGACCCATTCATTGGTGTTGCACCCCCCAGATTATTCAAAAGACTTTCTGTTGTATGTTGCTGCCTCCACTACTACCATTGGAATGGTTATCGCGCAAGAAGATCCCAACCGCCAAGAACACATGATATATTACCTAAGTAAGAGTCTCATTGACTCTAAATCCCATTACTCATGTGTGGAGAAGTTAGCTCTGGCTATGGTCATTGTTGTACAAAATTTTTGTCATTACATTCTACTTCGTACCACAACTGTACTCACGGATCAAAACCGCATGTACTACATTCTGACTCATCAGGTACTAGGGGGCAAATATTCCTGTTGGATTGTTATCTTACAGGAATTTGATCTTGAGTTCGCCAAGGCTACTTTGAAGAAATCCTTGGTTTTCATGAAGTTGATGTGTGACCTTCCCTGTGCTTTGACGAAATCTAAGCCCAATGATTCATTCTTATATGAATTCTTGTTCTTGATAAGCACAACTAATCCATGGTATGGAGATTTGATCAACTATCTCCAAACTCAGAGATTTCAGCCTGACATATCCCATGATGATCGTCATCATATCCGTCACCACGCAAAGTACTATCTCATTTTGAATCATACATTGTACCGACGTGGTATCGATTCCATCCTTCGACGGTGCCTTACACATGAAGAGGTTGAACAGGTTCTTAATGACTGCCACTCTGGAGCATGTGGCGGTCATCTTTCTGGGTTGGCTACAGCCCATAAAATCCTTCACGCTAGGTATTTCTGGCCTTTGATCTTTAAATATTTTCATGAAGCGGTTAAGAAATGCCCACCCTGTCAACACTTTTATCTAAAAAAGCTAACCCACCCTTATCCTTTACACCTCGTTATTGCAATTGGCCCTTTTGCCAAGTGGGGTATTAATTTTATGCATTGTAATCCTACCTCAGTCAGGGGGCATGGTTACATTATCGTAGTCATCGATTGCTTTACAAAATGGGCTAAGGCAATGCCTACATATGCAAAGGATGGTAAGACTGTCGCCCTAATTTTATTCAACCATGTGATAGCTAGGTTTGGAGTCCCACAAGCCAAAGTCACTGACCATGGATCTCATTTCTGGAATCAGATGATGGCTGAGCTGAGTGCTAAGCTGGGTTTTCGCCATGAAAACTCAAATCTGTATTACCCACAAGCTAATGGTCAGGTCGAGGCCATTAAAAAGGTTTTGAAAACTATGTTGCATAGGATGGTTGGAGATCACAAATCAAACTCGCACTTGACTCTCTTTTCCACACTTTGGGCTTATAGGACTTCAGTAAAAACAACAACTGGTTTCACGCCCTTTCAGTTGGTCTATGGACTAGAAGTTGTCCTCCCTATCGAGTGTCAAATCCCGTCACTTAAACTTGCAGTAGAACTTCTCCCAAACACTTCCGCCGAGGAAGAGAGATTCTTGTACTTGGCCAACCTTCATGAAAGTAGAAGAGATGCTTCCTTGGTTAACGAGGCACACAAAAAACGTGTCAAGGCACAATATGACAAGTCTATTAAACCTCATGTTTTCAATGAAGGTGACCTAGTCTTGACTTATGATCAAAGACATGATAAACTAGGGAAGGGAAAGTTTGAATCTATGTGGTATGGTCCCTTTGTAGTTAGTAAGTTCTTAGAGAAAGGGGCTTATGAGAATGTAGACTATGACGGGATACCCTTCGAGAAACCTCACAATGGTTTGTACCTGAAGATGTATTATGCTTAAGACATTTATGTATGGTACCTTGTATATATGTATATTTGACTTTTAGTGTGTTTTGTCATTTTCAATGTGGTTTTGAGTTTGATTTCCATACTGTTTATACCATGTTTTGGTCAGGCATATTTGATGGATTTCTATGGTTTTGCTGATAGTCCATGCTATCATACCTTGAACCTTGCTTCAACTGCTTGGGTGTTGTATTCCCCAGCTCACAGCTTAGTCAGTTCAAGAGCGGTTTGTATTAGTCCAGCTACCAACAACATCGTCGAGTATCAAGGAGTGATAGGTTTACCGACCGAGGTTGCATCTCGGGACATTCATGATTTGGTAGTATTTATGGACTCTCAGCTAGTGGTTTTTCATATAAACCACATTTATACCATCAAGAACCCTACACTTCTTCGTCTTTTTCGAAGAGTGCGTATGTTAGAGAGGTCATTTGATTTCATCACTTACATGCATATCCCTAGGTCTAATAATACGGTTGTTGATTCATTAGCAAATTACATTCTAGACTGGTATATCACCCACTCATAACTTTTAAAAATAAAACATGGTTCATTGTAAAGTAAAATAAACTATAGAAGACACATAAAACTCATGTAAATACAATTTGTCCATTTGAAATAGATATAAACATTGGAACTGAGTCTGTATATATATGTATATATAAAGTGTTTTTACAAAAATATGGTCACGAGACCTCATCTGAAGCACTCTGGCTTTCAGGTATACAAAATGATACAAAAATCCTTAAGCTAGCAAGCTTTTAGTTATACATCATGCAAACCACCTAATGATGCTTGCGGTAGCACATAATAGCCCTTGCTACCCTACGTAGCAAGCAACTGAAGTGGTCCGACACTCATGCAGTATGTCTCTGAAACCTCCTAGGGAGGTCATCTATCGTAGCATCTAAAATATCCAAATTCAACCGACCTAGGTTCTCCTCCAGCTCGGTGAGGTCATCATCGCCCATATGGACAAAGTGAGCTCCTGCTTGCCTGTCCATTGGGGAAGATCCCCCAGGTCGTGCATCCCAAACATCTACATGAAAAAATTAGGTCTTGTTATCATCCATAAAAATCATAAAACATAATCAACATCTTGAGTCTTGCTTCTTATAGATGTCACCCCACTGAGTGCTAGGTGGTAGAGGAAGGTCAGGATCCCCTCGAAATTCAATCCCTGCATAGACATAGTCCTCAATCATGAGGATTTGATCCTTCAGCCACCGAAAGAAAGGAGCCCTGTATTTGACCTTGGACCTGCCACCTCCAGTGTCGGCCATGATCTCCACCCACCGCAGCATGTAGGGGTCTCTAGGTCTCAACTCTGTAAATACCACCTGGGGTCTCAAGAGGGGTACCCTCTCAAAGAAGAAGCATGCCAGAATGGTCCCGTATCCAAACTATTTTAGTTCCCCTTGCTGACACTTTGTTAGTTGATCCTTGAACATAGGTAATAGTACCTTAGCCCAGTTGAATATTGTAGGCACCATGGCCTCTAGGGCATACAACATGTGAGCCTGGGAAGCTTGGTGAGCCCCTTGGCTCCCAACTACACTTTGCATGGTAAAGAGCACAGTATGAAGTGGCAAATCTCTCACTTCTTTGATCGGGATTTTCTTTCCCGACTTCTTGGTTCCTAGATTACAATGGTAGACTATCAACTCCTGTGTAGTAATATCTCCCCCTTGGGAGCCTGTCAGTTAAATAGGCGCTCCATGCCTAGACAACCCAGTGAGAAAATATATGTCTTCCACCTCTATGGTGAGGATATGATGCCCAACATCGAAATGTTGTTGCTCTGGATTCCACATTCGTAGTATGTGCTCTAGTAATTGTACATGTGATACCATACTAGGAGCGTGGAAAAATTTTAAGAGGCCACAGCCTCGTACAGCAGCAATGCAACCCACATTTTCCGCAGTGCAAGCATCATCATATTCATGTTACCTCTCCTTACAAATCACCATTTTGGGTGGAATGACCTATCAAAAACAATCAATGAGGCATTTAGACACTTATCCAACCTTTAAAAATGATAAAAAAAATCCTCTATTTTTGCCAGGGTATTCATTTTTTGGGCACTACGGCATGCACCGTTGTTGTCCCCTTATGAAAAAGTGGTGCCACCGCCAGTGCAAGCCTGAATAAAGGTGGTTCTTATCAGGCACTACTCCTCCTGTGCAAGCTAGAAGCGTTACTCAGGATGCGTCTTTTAAACTTGGCTTAAAAGCCCCAAAACTCAAATAAAAAGACATGAAATTGGAAAATGGAAACCATAGAAATGAAGAGAAGGTTTCTATCTCTAACCTAGATCTGACGGCTCGAGAAATGGACGACAAACAAATCCAGATTCTTCAACTGAAAATCTGCACACAACTCTCCCAAATGCTCTCCAAGAATTGGGAAATGGTAAATGAGTTAGTTTTTACTATTTACTTTGAATTTATAAAATATTTTTAGGGTTTTTATATTATTTTAATATTTTTTTAAATCATTTTCATTTAAAATACCCTTTCTATAGTTTATAAAAGTCAATTTTAATATTTTTGGGGAACTAATGGCCTTTTAAAAGTTTTTGCAGGGACAGAAATGAACAGTATTGTCTATGGGTAAGTTTCTTTTTGGCTTTTTCATACTTCCGCAAAATGGAAATAGTAGTTGAGCATTCATTTCGACACTTTGATCGTGCTCTCTAAACCTAGTATCTAAGTTCCAAGTCATTTTCGCTTCTTTTCAGGCTCGTAAAACCTGTTCATTGCGAAAAGAAACCCTAATGGAGTCTTCTTTAAACTCTTTCCGGACTCCCTATATGCGAAAATATTGTCGAGCGAACTTGTCTTCTTCACGCTCATAAAAGTACTTGAAGAGTCGTCTTTCCGACTGTAGTTTATCTCTTTTTCGATTCGGATTGACTAGTTAAGAAAAATGACCCTTTGGAGTCTTCTTCCGTTTTTGTTTAGACTCTCTAAACATGAAAAAAGTCGAGTTAACTTTCAATGGACTCGTTAAACTAAAGACTGAGAGACCCTCTTTTGGGAACGAACCCCTCCTTTCTCAGGTTCGTGAAATATATGAGAATGGACTTGTCTTCAGATAAGCTATAACGAATGTTTGTTGCCCTCTTTGAACTTGTAAAAACGAAAATAGGTACTCATCAATCATGATGGGGAAATTAAGGGAAGGGAATCAATTCATTTTGCCAATAAAATGGCAGTTTGTGGTCGCCTTTGAACATGGAACTTGTCTGCATTTCATTCAGTCAATTGGGTATTCAGCTGACTTCCAAGTCGATCCACTTTCATGAGTCATGTCACTCCTTTGAGTCTTTCAAAGAATGCATTGTCCACCACTTCATTATGTCCTCGTATCCGTTATGTTTAGTCAATGCTGCCAAGTCTTTTGTCGTGTCACCCGATGTTCAAAGGGAAGTTGAAAGTTTACCTCTGTAATCAAAACAACCTTTGTGTCAGTACATTTTGAGTCAATCCTATGGTTACATCATCTACAACGTTCCAGAACTTTGTTTCGAGTTTCATGTTGTCGATGTGGGATTCATCATGGCCCTTCTTTGATGAGACTATTCCTATCAACATCATCTCATCATCCAGGAATTAGTCTTAGAAACAAGTTTAGTACCTTGAGATATGCATGCCTTAATGACAGATTCTCTCGCTCTCGACATAGGTTCACATCATTGACCTTTGATCAATAGAATTGACTAAGTGTTTGACATCAAATCATCTATTCACAATTAGGAGATTGTACTAGGGTACCTTGGGAATCATTGACATCAACGGTGATCTCCCTCGCACTTGTTAACGGTTCACATCATTGACCGGTAATCAAGTGGTTTCTACCATGTTCGACGTCAAATCATTGTAATCACATGGATAGAATCGCACTTTGTGGAAGACGAGACGAAGACCCTGGGTATCTGTTAAAAGCACTCATTGTTGTCCCCAGTTTGTGATGGAGTATATTGTATGAGTCCCAACATGGATCCACATTTGTATGGTCATGGTTGTGCTCAAATTTGTGTTCATTTGACATAGATCTATAGTGTATGTCTAGTAGCTATGTCCCAAGTTTGAGTCCTCTATCATATGGATCTATGATGTATTCTAGTAGCCATGTTTGTTAATCTCTCATGGATTCTCCTTGTATTGGTCTACAGCCATGATGAGGAGACATTTGGCCATGATTCAAAAGTATTGATGTATTGCAAATGCCTGGTTGATGATGATCTCCAATTAAGTGAATTCTTGCCTTGAAGTGATAACTTGCTCTTTCAAATCTCTCGCCTATCATATCCCTCTAGCCTCATGCTTTAGGGGGGATTATGTTACACATAAATCTCGTCATCAACATGTGATGAGGTCCCAAACATCAGTTATTGCCCTAAATCCCAAGTTGTGAAGTGAAAATACTAGCCCTGAATTCAGTCTTGCATACAAAAGTCCAACACAACTTTTTCCCTTAAGGCAAGAAGTGTTACCGCCTTTAGTAACGCTCATTGTCTCTTGACAGCAAGCGATGTCACCGCTTTTTCCCCTTGTTCATGGGTGGTTCTTCCCTGTCACCGCTCTGTCATAGTGAAGGAGAAGCGATTCTCGGGGTAAAAGTGAAAAAGAGAAGATTCCACAAAGCTTCTCGAAGGAAGACTTCATGGCACCCTCATCCCTAGTCCTAAGGACTACTTGGACTCGATATCCATCCTTTTGGGATCTCCCTTCCACCTCACCCATAATTTACTCAAGCATCCCTATCCTCCCAAGGCCTATAAAACCAGGCTCATACCCCATGGTTGAGGGAGGGCAATGTTATGCTACTGCATTGAGGTTTTGGCCAAATCAGTAGGGTGAGCATAGAAGGAGCAAGTTGGAGCTTTTAGAGACAAGGCATTGGCATGTGAAGGAGCATCACAACACTAAGGCGAAGGTTGTAATCTTTATTCTTCATCTTTAATGCAAAGTTGGTTCCTTTCCCGTAAAATAGGTTATGTTGTAATCATGTATTTTATTGTTGGATTCCTTAGTCACTGACATAGAATTGTGGATTATATTCTAGTGCTTTTGATCTTGTTTGCTTATTTCATATCATTGTGCAGGTACATCCGTGAAGAGCCATCACCATAAGAAACAGCTACACCACACTATCAAAGGGACTCATTCCAGATCTCCACAACTTCTAGGGGAAGTCTTCCATCTCTATTGTAACTCATTTGTTCTAGATCTGAACCATTCATACTAGAGGAACAACTCTTGGCCACAAGAGGTGCATTTTTCCTAGCAACACAAATTTATTTTCTTTGTATTGTGGATATTCATTAACATGATAATGAATATATTCCATGCTTGAAATTGAAGATTTGTAACCTCCTTCCTATGTTTGTGTTAACACAAAAAATTGCTCACCTAACTCTCCATGGTCCAAACCATAATTATACCTCATATTCGACCATTATTTCCTCCATTTTGACCTTCACAACTAAAATTCCACCAAAAATGGTCCAAAACATTATTGTTCAGTCCCCCATAAATACAGGGAAGTTGAGCATTTATTGTGACTTATCCCCACTCTCTCTAAAAAGGACAAAAAAACCCTAAAATGAGAATGGGTAAAAAAACATAGATAAATACCATGGGTCAAAAAAAATTGGACCAGCCTATAAATACATTGTGAAGGTCTCACCACAAACACTTTTTGGTCATTCCAGAAACACTTTTAAACTTTTGTCATCCATTCATTCACTCTTGAGCCTTTTTTCATCACACTTTGTCGTCTCATTCCCACGGTATATGTTGAGCTTGCTCCATACCCATTTGGATCCATTACCCCTAATTGAAAACCACTAATGGAGTAAACTGGAGACCCAAATCGTGGAGCTACCAGACCATTTCCTCGGACGACTGCAATGGCCCACTTCAAAGAAATGTATGCCTATTGTTGTTACTTTTTGTTAGTTAGATAATAAAATCAAAATCATAAAAAAAATATTTCTCTTCTTTCTTATTGTCAGTTATTGTTCTAATTCGAGGTTGAAAGACACTTCGCACCATTGAACTCTACCCAATGATCAGGTTGATCTAGGTTAGGTGCTTTTGCACGTAATAGGGGATAAATCCCCACTACAGTTTTGGCGACTCCACTTGGTCGATCCCTTCAGATATATTTTTTTGTCGGTGTTTCTACTAGTTTGTTATCCTTTGGTAACTTCAGCCGTCACAGATTTGGCCCCCTTGCGGTAGATCCGAACCAGTATTGCCTCAGTGCCTCCCCCCCNTTTTCCTAATAAGTGTGACCTAGTTCATGCCTTCGCCTTGATAAGTGCGACCTGGACCAGAACTCTAGATCGCACTTGTCTCAGCACTCGGAGTGACCTTGGTCGCTACTGTGACCCAGTTTTGTGCAACCTATTGTACAAAAAACTTTGTTTTGCGCGACTTGAGTCTTTCGACTGTTTTTATGTTTCAATTGCAACTATTTCACAGTTTTGTGCCACCCCGATCGCACCTGTTCTGCCGACAGGTGTGACCTACAGTTTTTCAATCCTTTTTTTTGTTTGAGATCCTTGTTCCAAACCCCCTTTCTGTGTTTTACCCCTTCCCAACCTGTTTCTATCCAGATGTGATCCATTACAACCCGTTGGTTTGTTTTGTCGTCCTATTTGCCTTGTATGTGAGCCCCTTTTGTTGAGATTAGTAGTTGAGACCCCATGTGTGTTTCCTACAACCTAATCAATTCCTTATGTGCCCATTTACTTGTGTATACTTTATTTTCTGGAAGAATTAGTTGTTATTTTGCATGATATTTACAGTCATTTACTGTTATTTATCTACATTTTTGTGTCTTGATCGTGAGATCATTGGGGTTTATACATATCACATGTGCACACATGTCACACCCTAAAGTAAAATGCTTGGTTCATGACCCCAATATAGCCTAAAATTTTAACTTAACTCAACCAACATTGTAACCTCATTTGAGGACCAAAACAATTTTCTAGCTAAGTTAGGAAATTAGGGATACGCATCCAAACAACACCTCTTTGTCACTTACATTTGAGACATAGTTGTTGTCCATTAGGGAACCAAAATCCTCTTGTACTTGTTGTCACAGTCACAACCAGGCTATTGGAGGGGTCCCCGCTCTATGGGAGAAAGCCACAATGAAGGGGTTCCGAAAGTCAGGGTGGAATACTGCACTCCATTCTATATTGAATACTAACCCTTCATAGTCCTCCTTGTGCATGCCGAAGTATACCAAGTGTCAAGGGCCAAAGATTTGAAGTGCCAGTAAACCACTCCAAATGTGTCATGAATGAGGTAGCCTAGTTGTCATTCTATCTAGGGCTCTTTTACCCGAGGTCCCTCCCGGTAGTGGGATTCTCTTAGCCTATTATTCTTCCATTCCGTATAGTTTGATTGGAATTTCATCACCCTGCAGAGGATACAATTTGTGATGGGCTTCCAGATTGTAGCTAGGAGTTTGCTTGCACTCATACCCATAGGTTAGTGCGTCATTTTCTTTCTAGGTAGTGTTGTTTGTTGGAATTCTTGCCACTCTGTGATAGACTCGCCTGTTGTAACACGATGTTGCAGTTCGGTTTTAGAGCTTGCTTTTTGGCATGTGATCCACCATTTGTACGCTCTCCTTCTGCACACTCGATTGTAGTTGGGTTTTTGAGCCTGTGTTTAACACTCTTATGCCTACATTCATTATACAACACACCACCACATCACCATTGCTCCTCCACGCTACTCGCATAGGCTTAGGGGTCATACCCCTCAGTTTGGTTCTTTGAATCGTCACTGTCGGATCCATATTCGATGTCATTCACCACCTTCAAAGCCATATACAGCCATTGATTCTAATTGGGGTTCCTATCAATTTGAACCTACCTTGTTCACCACCCCATCTAGCCCCATGGTCGGTGCACCTCCTAACCCCTTTCAGGGTGGATGGTTGATAGTGGGCTTATGTCCCTTCCACCCATCATTTCGAGTATCCCTTCTGCTGGACCGAAAGGTCCTAGTCCTAGAGGGCCCTTTGCCACCACACACAATGTTTATGGTCCGTTACCCACTAGTGGTTCCCCCACTCCAACCAATGTGGTTCCTACCATATCACCATTCATGCATGGGGGCAGTGGCCCTTCCACGTCCATTTCGGCCATTCCTACCATCCCAGTGACTATTCCTATTGTTGGAATTCAACCTTACCCACCCCCATTTACCCATGGGAACTACATTCATGTTGGCGCCAGCACCATTGTTGTCCCTTCTCGATCCACTCTCGATTCTAGTCTACCTTTCATGTCTAGTCTCGCTTTGCCTGATTTGGCACGGTTAACTAGTGACACCATTCATCATAACCCTTTATGGACTTCCATGCCTACCAAATTCCCCTCATACATCTCTGAGTTTGAGGGAAAGGCGGGAGAAGACCCCCAAAACCATATTATGTCATTCAACTTATGGTGTTCATCTAACAACATAGTGGATGATTCTATCCAATTGTGGTTATTCCAACGCACACTCACAAGTGTTGGGTCCAAATGGTATATCGGATTGCCTCATGCCACCTACCCATACGTTTCCTTGTTAGCTTTGATGTTTCTCCAGTATTTCCAGTTAGCCGCAGGTCTGGAAATTCTATTATCATGTAGACAAAACAAATATACCCATATTAGGAATCATATCCATTAATGATGTCATCGTCGTAGCTTGTGTAATATCTAGTTAGATGATAGGATTTTCCTAGATTGGTTTCTTAAAACCTTACTTCCCCCCATTACCAAGGACATTGCATCAGAGCGCCCACAAATCGGGGAGGAAGACATCCTGAAGGCACAACAGTTTGATCTCATCTACGCCCAATCGAGTTATTTGTATACCATTATACCCGATGCTCCTTGTGTTGGTCCCTCACGTCGAGAAATGCTAGGGGCATCCATGTTGCTGATGGAGTCATTAGCTCTGTTACTCAACATCCCCACTTTTACACGGCCTCTCCTTTGATTCCATCCCATTTCGGTAACACCCCTAGTGTTTCCCAACTAGGTTATGCCCCTAATTTTTCACGCGTAATGGTTCAGTTTGGAGCCACACCTTCCTATGCGCCTCCTACACCATCTCCTCACGTTCATGGACCGAATTGCTTGGCACACTTATGTAATGGCCATATGGTCATATTTATATCCCCCCTTGTTGCCCCTGCCTATTACCCACCACCTGTGCAAACTACTCCTGCTCCGGCCCCAACTACTCCTACTCCTCAAGGACAAGTCTATGCACACTAGAACCTTCCTAATCAACCTGCCCACAATAACCAACAAGGGCAAGGATGAAAATAGAGATGTAGGAACCGGGGAAACAACCAACCTCAAGGAGGTGGCCAACAATCCAACCCTCCAAAAAAATAAGAGAGCCAATGCCCCCGCACAGAATTCCTAGTGCCCCCTAGACCTAGGATGAACCCATAGTTGCAGACTAACCATCTATGTGCCATTTGTAATACTTACGACCATTATACACATCAATGTCCTCATATGAATCACGTCCATCATTTACTCCAAACTGATAATCAACGTGACCCCAACACGGTTGCTCCGGCTTAGCCAAACCCAACACCACTAGGTCCTCCTCCTATGGTGCTGCCAAACCCCCTACCAAATCAAGGAATGGTTGCAACCCAGCCCTTGGTACCATAAACCCCTGCACCCACTTCTGAGGGTCAACCCATAGATCTTGGTGTCCATCACCTTATGAATTTATCGTCTGATGTCAACTTACAGACTCGACGAAACCAATATGGCTCCAGCATGGAAACTGTTAACCCCTCTGCGACATCTACCTCCACCACTCCCGATATGTCTTTACATTTGTCAAGACCCCCGATGGACTGGAATGCCAAATTCCCACAGTTCCCTTTGCGCCATGTCATGTCCCCTCAATTTGACCATTAAAAGTGTTGACCATGTTGAAGTTCCTAGGGGCTCAAATTGACATTAATTATTCTCTTCCTGGGACAAATTTTGCTAATAATTATTTTGAGACATGTATTGGATTTTATTTCATCCTTTTTATTTATTATGCAAATTAATGATGTGGAAATAAGGCTGCCATGTCAGGAGGACGCATTGGGGGGCCAGTCAACTTGCCTTGGTGAAAAATAAGAAACTCCATGACAAAAGCAGACAGGGAAATAAAGGGAAATTGCCTAAAAGCAGCAGAAAAGTAGACAGAGGTAAAAGCAGGAAATTTTTGCAAAGGGAGAGTGCAATTTCCTCTTAGAGAACTCAGAAAAGCTGTAAGTACACAAGCAAGAAATTTTTTGGAAGGAAAGCATAGTTTCCTTATGGAGACTCAGTCTGAAAAGCCAGGAAAAGCAGAAAGCTGTCATAAACAAAAGCAACATCTATTTGACTGAGGGAGGGCACAATTTATAAATGTGAGGGATGAGTTGGACATGGAAACTATTCCACATGGTCCTACATTCCAAATTACCCAAGGAGGGCGCTTATGTGGCTAGGGTTAGGGTACCCAAGGGGTTGACTTGCTCTCACAGGTCACCATTTCCCTCCACTTGCTAAACAGGTCATCTAGAATTCTATTAAAGGAGGATTCGAGCCCATTACTTCAGTTTGGTTGTTGTGTATGTTGAGCTATGCTTATGTGAGCATTCCTTCTGAGTGATGTGCCTCAGACTATTGGGAGATGAGCCCCAGCCTTCCCTTCCCCTATCCTTCCATCCTATTCTCTTCTATTACAGGTATGGAGGGCTATATTTCAGCCATTGAAGTATTCTTAGAGATATTTTCAGCCTCCAACATGTTAAGGTCGAGCTCTAGTGAATCCCATACTTCACCTATGCTCTCATCCCTTTGCTGGTCATGTTCTGGGCCTCCTGCCCACCATTTTGGAGTCTCCTTTGTAATGGTCAGTCTATTATATTATTTTTTGTGTGTAAAATAATATAACTCTATGATTTATATTTATCAGGTCTAAATAACTCTATCCATAAAAATTCTACCTTCAGTTTCACCTAAAAAGCTTGTTTTATCACTGTATGGGGGAAAATTAATAAATCTAAGTGCAATAAGAAATAAGCAAGGTTGTGGGAATGATTGGAGAGATTTTATATGTTAATTGAAGTGTTATTCATCTCTTTTATACTTCATATGTAGCTCAAAAATCAATCTACCATGAATTAATTGCTTTATTTTATACCCTAGCTAAATTGTTAGTTTTAAATGACTAGTCTTGCAGTTTTTATGTAAAATGAGTTCCATCCACTCAAAATCAAGCCATGTAAGTTCCTATAGGTCGCTGATAGGCCCACCTTCCCATACATAACTCCATAACTTTTTTTCATTGGGGTCATACTTCCTTTTGGGATCCTCCACTGCACAGGGTTTCACTAGGCCAAATTTGCCAAAAAACCCCGAGTTCTTCCAAAACTCCTCAAAACTGAAACAAATTGTCCAAAACCATTTTTTATATTGTTTGAATTCTTGAACAGCCCTATGCAAGTTTCCAAAATCCCCACAAAATCCCTTGGTTGAAAAAGGTTGAACTACTCTTCCTAGTTTCACGGTTTGGCTGCCCAGAAGCGTGGAAGTAGGTTTCCGCATAGAGGATTCTGAAACCTAAATGGAACAAGATCTAAATGTGTTAAGGAAGAGGAAATTATATGTTTGAAATATCTATGGTTGCTTCCCTCTACTCACTCCTCTTGTCAGCAAAATTTCCCAGCACAACCCCTGATTTGCCCAGTCTGAAGAGGCTCTGAGTGATTTAATTAAAAAATCAGAAATTCTAATTTAAATTATAGAATTAGATAATGTTAAGGTCTGCATAATAGACTTGGTACATTACATGTTGCATCATGAACAACTCCACTTCCATAGAAGCACTTAACTACAGTATAGTCGACGACTTGGCCCAGTCTCCCTTGGCCATGTCCGCTCTGGAAGTTCTCAAAACTTGTCATTCGAAATGCAAAGTTTTGTTATCCGTGTTAGGTGGCGTCGATCCCTCTATCTCTAGGTTAATCACCTTCGACCTATATCAAGGAGAAGCTCAGATTCCGTCATCCGTTGCCTTCCCAAGTTCTAGTCACGATTCAGAATTTGGTCATTCATCAATGCATCATCAATGAGGGGGCATCCACCTGTGTCATGTCAACCATTGTTTGGCAGAAACTCTGATACCCAACCCTTCAACCTTCTTCCATCACCCTTTGCGCCTATGATGGTCGTGTTGCTCAACCCCAGGGTGTCCTCATGAATGTCCCTATTGAGTTAGCTGCCAAAACTGTGTTGATTGGCATTGAGGTTGTCAACGCCCAACTTGATTACAACCTCCTCCTAGGATGTAGTTATATGTATGCAACATGATCTGTTGCCTCTACCGTCTTTCAACTCATGATTTTCCCCCATGACGGGAAGATCATGACCATCAACCAACTAACGTACTATGATCCAAAGGGACCAGACACACCAGAACACGTCCCCCCTACTATCAACACTACCATAGACAACGTGTCCATACCTTCCCCATCTGTCATTAGCCCATGATTATTTTCCAATGCTCATTTGAAGGACACCTTTTTTCCCTTACTGCCTCCTCCTTCACCAACTGGTATATTGGATTTGTGCACTATCACATCTGGTAGCGTTCCAACCTCTCCACAACCTCGGTCACAACCTCAACCACATACCTCAAGGAATTATTGGGGTTCATTCCCTGTTCACACGATTCCCTTCCTCTTTCCACCTTCCGGTATCGTGAGTAAACTTGTCATGGCTACTCTCAACCTACCTGGTTTCACTTTGGGTATTCTTGTATGGTACCTGGATCCACCTACCCCTCTCTCAACTCCCCAGATCATGTTGACTCCCATCCAACCTATTGAGACGATGTTGCACCCACCTTCTAGTACAAAAATGATTGCTTTTGTCTCTACTGTTGCCCCCCCTCCTTCCATGGAGACTGGGGGCAAGGCACCCAAAGCAATGATAGAACCATGTCCTCCTCCTACATGTGCTTTATGCGATGTCCAAGGCCATGCAACATAGAAATGTCTCTTTTTCCTATTCTCTGCACCCACATGTGCACTATAGTCGAGACCGATGACGCTCCAGTTATTAACGTACCAACCATACATGCGGTTAAAAAAAAATCGCTACGAACCAACCACCCATGTGGATTTTGTTTCCTATATGGTCATTATTTACACCATTTCCCAAAATTTCTGGAATACCGGTCGCTCCTGAGCGACCTTTGCAAGCACTCTCATGTGCCCGAAATCACTGTCCTTTAAGAGATCCACCCACCGGACTCTTCCTCGGACACCAGTAACACCATTTATACGATCTCTACTTCCAGTAGTCCTTCCCCATCCTTGACTGTGGAAGATCCACCTGATCTATCCCGACACCACTCTCGTGACGATGGAGAGATCCTCAAAACTGCCACCGATTTTACCCCATATCACTTAGTCCACTGTGTGGAATTGGTTCTTCCCATTAAATGCCATATTTCGTCGCTTTGTCTTGTCATTGAACTACTACCTGATACTTCACCATTAGAACAACACCTACTTATGCTTGAACAGACCAATGAGGACCATCATGCTTCTCTCCAGATGATTGAAGCAGCTAAGACTTGGTTGAAGTCCCACTATGACTCCCAAGTCCACCCACGCACCTTCAGCGAAGGGGACCTAGTCCTCATTTAGATTCAAGCCCATGATAATACTGGGAAAGGGAAGTTCGAATCCATGTGGTATGGCCCTTATGTCATCCATCGATGTCTCGGCAAGGGGGCATATCTCCTTGCTGACTCTAATGGTCACTTCTTGAAGAATCCATGCAATGGGCTCTACCTCAAGAGTTTTTTATGCCTAAAGTCGCTCACCATGCATACCCTTGTATCATAGTTTTTCTTTCTTGTTTTAACATTGTTCTTATCATGATTCAGTGACCCCCTCCAGTAGTCGCTCCACGTCCAACCGCAATGAGTCCAATGTAGCACTCTACCGCCTCCTTTGCCTGTGAGCAAGTGGATCTAGACCCTCCACCCTGCCCCTGTGCCGTTGGTACCCCGTGGGAGGGTGTGGACCCATGTCTGCACATACACACAGTATGTCATCAGTATCTATCACACGCATGATCTAGCTACCACTATCCTAGTAAACTATATATGATTGAAACCACAATGAGTCATGTATATCTACTGTCAGGTCCCCAGACATGTCTTGGAGGTCGAGGCATATTTAGATCTCCTCGGTAGTCCATGCTCACATATGGATAGTCATCTATGAGGATAGGAAGTTGCTTCCATTGTGCAAAACACTCTCAGGTGAAGAAACGACCTACTAGACTGCCTCCCTCCCTGTTTTTCCAATCCATTTCCCAAAGTTACCTTGATTTGCATACCACCACGCAAATCAAACCTTGCATGTATTGGCATGTTCACGATCCATCCGCTCCACCCATACTGCAAACTTGGCCTTATTTTACCACCATCCACCGTCCTGCAAGGAGACCCCACCAGTGTTCCACTGTTATTCATATCAACCATGTTCACAACATCATCCCTTTTGGTACATCGAACACTTCCTCCTTGCTTGACTGACCATTACGGAGTTTCTGTTAAGCTCTTTTTTACTCCTAAAAGAATGGAAATATTGTTGAGCACACTTGCATCGTTTCATACTCCTTAAAGTATTTGAAAGAGCGTCTATGTGAGCTCGTTTATCTCCATTTTCGAACTACGTAGACTATAAAAAGAAAAGGACCACCCTAGCACCTTCCAGCTAGGAACGTTTCCCTTTGTATCATTTTATGCTTTGTCGAACATTGGGACAGTAACTTACGAAAAAGCTCATATGGGTTGTATTTAAGCTCTTTTCCATCCCTCTCATTATGAAAATATCATCGAGCAAACTTGGTTTCATTCATGCTCGTAAAATATTTCAATGATTGTCCAATCAGTATAGGTTTAACCCTTTTCAGCCTGGTTGGACTACCAATAGAAAATAAGTCTCTCTGCCCCTTTCGGCTGGGAGAGCTCTCCTTTGTAATCTTTTATCCTTTTTCGGGCTTAGGAGACTATTGTACGAAAAAGAGAACCACTGGATTCTTCTTCATGTTTTCAGACTCTCTAAAACATGAAAACACCATCGAGCATTTACCGTCTCAGGCTCAACAAAAATCCATGAGATAGTGTCATATTGAACATACTTATATCCCTTCTTCGTGCTCCTTAAACTATGAAGAAGGCCCAAAATGGTGTCTCTAGTCGCCCACACATATTACATATGGTATCACATTATGGTAGCATCCCCCCCATTGGGTCACGTTTGTTCAGAGTACTCTACGATGAGTCTCCCTTGGATCCTCTGTATATCACTAGTCCAGTTTCTTCCCCAAGTATTACCCATTGCAGTTATCTCCCCGGTTTCACAACTATGATCCCTTCCCCATGATTCAGTGTCATTTGCTGCTAGGTCATCCCTGTCATCATACTCTGAACAAAGGAAGTTTGAGTCCCTTGTACTCCCCTGCACCTATTCCCCATTCCGTGTCTCAGTCCCTTAATTGTTCCATATCTCTGGTTGTCCCCCTCGCACTTCTACTAAGTAAACCTCATTGCCTTGGTAGTTGCAGGTCTCCCTCTATTGACGTCAACACATCTATTCTAGAAGATAGACCCAGAGGTCCCTGTATCCTGGTTTCATCCACCTCATTTATGAGTTTGTTTGACCACCTGAAAGGAGTCCTTAGTGACTTTCGGGTTAGTTGTATCTCATGTGCTCGACTTCAACTCCATCATTGCACTATTGAGATTCGTAATTGGTATTGGTTCCTTTATTATTTGGTCGAAGATCCTAGTTGTCACCCGACTCTAGCACATTGGTGAGTCTATTTTTGGGACCCATATAGTTTCATGTCCCTTATGATTTTTGGGCTGCATTGGCGATAATGTTCGGAAGCCCCTCAGTGTCATGCTTTCATGTATCTACAATACTTTCTGTTGTTTATTGTTCCTCAGAGATTCTGACTCTCAGTCATTGAGTCCATACATATGTATACACCTCCAGATTCAGTAGAGCATCAATTGTCGTGATATTGCATTCTATGAGAATGCGATTGTTCTTATGTACCAGTTCTTCCTATCAGTATTTGTATTCAACCTCTCATTGAGGCCACCATTATGTACTACCAATTGTATCTCTATATTCATAGGCTCCCATTGTTTGATACTTGATCCCCATTTTTATATTAAGACATTGTGATCCAGGAGGATATTGCTGGCCACCCACCTATTCCACTTGGACCCCCGCCATTGTTTCTTTCAGTTTTCCAGTTTCCTTAATTATAGCACAATTTACTATTTTTGGCAATTTTAAGGTCCTAAACTTCTAGAGCCGTTTTGAGGCCCTAAACAACGTTTTTTCGGCATTGAATGGTTGGGCAAATATGAGTCCATTCCAAACTTAATATCTATTGTTTGTGGATGTAGTCCTTGAAGAGATCTTTCTAACAATGTATCATGTGCATCAAACAGAGGTAGTATGCCAAAGTTACGACCATGGGAAATTGATGTACCAAGTTACCCAACGAGGCCCACATTCTAGCGTTTCACCTCCTAGGTTTAGGTTTTTGGATGTGTAGGGTTTCCACTGTTTCTTAATAATATAGAGGCCTTTGAGCCTCATTGTAACACAGAGTTTAGAGGCATGTAGCCGCCACATCTCTTCTCAGAGATAAGCTACCAGCACTCTAGCTAATTTATTTCCATTCTGTATGTAAACAAGTTTCAGTTCTTTGATTAATGAAATGAAGTGTTATTTCCGCTGCATATTTGTTTCTATGGTTATTTGTGTATTTTGTTGCATTCCTGCATAAATCTGGATTAGTGGTATCAGAGTAATCTTCTCTTTCTCAATCCTTCTTTGCATGTCCCCAACGAGGGCAGGGTATAAAGAGTTAGGGCTCGATCTGGTTGAACCTTTGCAAGATCATCCTTGCAAATCCCGACGGCCTCCCATGGGGGACGAAAAGAAAGACAAGGGCGCAGAAGATCCTATCAAATTTTTGCTCGAGGAGACCCTTGAAAAACAAAGGAACGCGATGATGGATAACTTCGCCCAAATCCTTCAACGACTTCCCACTGGCGGTGCATCTGCATCTAGCAGCCACTCTGGAGGCACAACCCCTTTTAAGGTACAAGTAAACTTCGACATTCACATATTTGATGGCCGAATAGATGCAGATGTCATAGATAGATGGTTGAATCTATTAGAAGGATATTTCTCAATTCAGGACTTTTTCGACCGAGAAAAGATTACTTTTTCACTACTCAAAGCCGCCCCCCATGTCAAGGACTGGTGGGAAACCTACTGTGATAGAAAGGATGAGGAGGAACTGTTAACACCCAAAAAAGGTTCACTACCTCATCTACTCCATTACATGGCTCATTTGTCCATTTTCCTACCATATTTCCGTTAAAAATCCTCAAAAGGCCATAAAACCATCAAAAAACGCCTCCAAAAGGCATTTTCCTCCAAAAGTATCCAAAATTCCTCAAAAAATAGCAAAAAACCCCAAAAGGGAAGAAAAATATAAAATAATGAGGAAAAAGAGGAAAAAACCCTAAAAAGCAAAAACCCTAAAAAGCTGAAACCCTAATCAGCAAACCCTAACCCTAAAACCGCACGGTTTCCAACTATAAATAAGTGATGGAGACCCCTCATTTCATATCCACAATCACAAGTATCCTGCCTCTGCCAAAATTGCTCTTGAAACCCTAGCTCACCATCGAGCTACTTTCACCGTGAGAGCCCCTTTTGGCCCATTTCCACCATTGCAGAAAGAGAAGGAACAGCTGGAGCTCGGAGCAACCTCTCGGATCAGCGCAACGGGCTTCACCAACCTCCACATTGGAGGTCAGATTAATAAAATTCATTATTTACCTTTTACTTTTGTGCTTCATGAACATGTTTAGATTAATTTTCATTACTGTTTAGCATCTTTTATTTCATATATTATTGAACTGCTACTAAGGAATCCATTGTCCTTAGTAGGTGCTCATTCGCACAAGCTAGGGCGAAAACCCTAGCTACAGTTTTGGCGACTCTCCTGGTCTTTTAATTTATTTTATTTTTCGTTTTGTCCTTTCGGTTATCGTTTTCGGCCGCCGTAAACCGTCGTTTTTTGCTTCAAACCTGCGGTCCGCCCGCGTCTTTTCAGCCCTTAGCTGCGACCTGACCGTGCCTTTCCAGCCTTAACCCGCGACCTGAGCGCGCCTGTTTCGTCCAAACCTGCGGTTCGCCCGCGTCTTTTCTCCAGAAAACCGCGACCTGAGTGCGGCTGTTTCGTCCAAACCCACGGTCCGCCCGCGTCTGTTATATAGAAACCCGCGATCTGAGCGCGGCTGTTTCTTCCAAACCCGCGGTCCGCCCATGTATGTTCTACAGAAACCGGCGATCTGAGCGCGGCTGTTTATTCCAAACCCGTGGTCCGCCCGCGTCTTTTCCCCAGAAACCCGCGGCCTGCGCGCGCCTGTTTTGTCCAAACCCGTGGTCCGACCGCCGATACGATCTGACTTTTTTCACTTGTTCCTGCTTTTGAACCCAGCCCCTTTGCTGCCATATGTTCTGCACCTGCACAGCCATCTGTCCTACCTACAATCCTACAGCCTTTTCTGCACCATTATTCCTGTTACAGCATTGTTTTTAGAACAAATTTTCAGCATTGTTTATTTCAGTTAATTTTGCATGGTAAAATTTTTCTTTCAGTATTATTGATAGTTAGGAAGTTGCCCTGGCACTTCTCTTCTGGGTTCATAACCTCACAAGCACATAATCTGTCACCTAATTCAAAGTGAGACTTAAAAAATACTTAACTCAACCAACATTCTAACCCCACTTGGGGAACACAAAATAATTTTTGTAGTTAGGTAGGATCGAGGGGATAGGCTTCCAATAACACCCCTCGGTTATTTACACTTGAGACATAGTTGTTGTCCATTAGGGAACAAAAATCCCCTAGTATTTTTTGACACAGTCACAACCGGTTTATCAGAGGGCCTCTCCCTTAGGAGGGTTGAAGTCGTGAGATTGGTTCCGGAGGTCTGAGTGGAATACCGAACTCCATTCAGTAACTGAAGGGCTACCTTTCACAGTTCTCGGGATATCCCTGTATAGGGGTATTGCGGTAAAAGGACCAAGCGGCAGATTTACCTTTCTGGACGTGTCATGAACGGGGTATCTTAGTTGCCATTCTTCTAGGATTTGACTACCCGGTGTCCCTCCCAGTAGGGGGATACCTTAGCCACTTGGCTTTCCTATTCGTATTGTCTGACTTGGATTTCATCACCTTGCAGAGGATATGTCTAGTTGAGTCATAATACTTTTAGTTAGGTGTTTGCATGCTCCCTTACCTCCTTTTGGTCTAGTGAGTCCACCATTTTTTATTTTTTAGGCAACCTGCTGTTTCTTGGTATTCTGACCATTTCTGTTGGCACTCCGCCTATTGTAGCACGCAGTTACAGTGGGTGTTTTGAGTTGGTTGTTGGCCTGAGCGCCCTATTTTTTGAGCTCTCCTTCTGCACACTCGGTTGCATTAGAGTTTTTTGAGCTGATTTGTAGTTACCTCAACCCACAAAGATTCGACACCATTTGTCATCATTGAGTCCCCGAGACATTCTCGGCGCCTCAGAGGTGAGCCCCCACAGCACGGTTCCCTTGACACCACCCGTCCTCAACCCAGATCATCATCACTTGATACCACTCATCATAGATCTCGAGCCTTGTCACTTGACTCCACTCGTCAGCGGCATAGGTCTCCATCACCAGATACTGACGCCCCTTATTTTACCTCTGATTCTGAGCCAGACTCTGAGAACCGCCTTTACACTACCCCTACCAGCCCCATGGCTGGCGTGACTCCCACTCCCATCTTGGTAGGGACCGTTGGTGGCACATCCACCACGACACCAGTTACCACACCTACTTTGGGTATGCCCTCCACGGGGGCCCCCTCTCCTGTCCCCCTCACAGCACCGATTCCCGCAGCAGGAATACCTATCCCTACTCCATTAGTGACCCATACTACCCATGGTGGTGCAGGCCCTTCCTATACCACCTTAGTTCCCCCACTTGGGGGCAACCTCCCTCACATGACCCCTCCACTTGGGGGCATCGGCCCCAACTTGGTCCAACCCACTACCGTGTCACATCATTCGTCCAGTTTTCCATTCATGGCTAGCCTCAACCTGCCTGACCTAGCCAGATTAACCAACGACCCCATCCGACACGACCCTGCGTGGCCTCACATGCCCACCAAGCTCCCCTCTAACATCCCTAAGTTTGAGGGCAAGGCAGGTGAGGACCCATAGAATCATATCATGTCCTTCCATCTATGGTGTTCCTCCAACTCCATAGTAGACGATTCTATTCGCCTCCGTTTATTACATCGCACTTTCACTGGCTCTGCTGCCAAGTGGTACATTGAACAACCCCATGGAACCCATGCCACCTTTACTTCCCTTGCCTCGACCTACCTACAGTTCTTCCAGTTACCTGTCTGCTATGACGCAGGCGTTGAAATCCTCCTATCATGCAGACAAAACACGGCTACCCACATCACGGACCACATTCATGAATGGCGTCGACGCCGTAGTTTATGCAAGATCAAGTTAGACAACCGGATCTTCCTAGACTGGTTCCTCAAATCCCTCCTTCCTATCATTGCTAAGCATGTAGCATCCGAACGACCCCAGTCTGAAGAAGAGGCCATCCTTAAGGCCCAGCAGTTCGATCTCATTTACGCCCAGTCAGGTTATCTCTATACCATTATACCTGACGCCCCTCGCGACAATTCTTCCCAGTACGATGCGCTGGGGGCATCTCACGCTGCCGACGGCATCATTGGCCGTATCTCTTCGCAGCCTCAACCATTTTCCATAGTCCGTCCTACCCCTGGCCCTGACCCTTCGCGGGCTACCTCACAATCTGGAGCAAACAACCCGTATGCTCCCATGACACATCACCACCATACCCATGGACCCTCATGTCCACCTCAGTGTTTCGGTCATATGACTCCCGCTTACGCCCCCCCGGTCGCATCTCAGCCCTACTATCACCAGCAGGCTGCACCAGCTCCTGCGCCGTCACAAGCCCAACCCGTTTATTACCCGCCACAGCCAGCCCCTGTGGCAAACCCACAACCCGCTCCACAGCACTATCAACAACACCCTCAGGTTGATGCACCTACGCAGCCTCCACCTACATATCATCCACCGCAGCCTGCTCCAGCCCCTGCGCAACCTCAGAATCCACCTGCTGTCCAAGGGCAAGTTTACGCTCAACAAAACCCGCAGCAGAACCAGAACAACCAACGCAACCAGGGCCAACAAAACCACGGCAGAGGCCGAAATCGTGGGAACAACCAACCGACCGAGCAAGCTGGTCAACATCCTAATCCCCCCGCTAGTAATAATGCGGCCCCTGCTAACCAAAACCTTGATCGCCCGCCCAAGCAGGCTAAAAACCCTAATTTGCGAACAAACTATCCTTGTTCTGTTTGCGGGGTCTATGGCCACTACACACATTTTTGTCCACATATGGAGCGGGCTCGGCAACTTTTGGCTGCTGATGTACAACGCCAAGGGCAGACGGCTCCTCAAGCACCGCCCAACCCGCCACAACCTCAGCAGCCACCTTTGGTGCTGCAAAACCCCTTACCAACCCAAGGCGTGGTGAACACCCAACCGTTGGCTCCTCCTCAAGCCAACCCGCCAACCCAACAACTAATCACTTACGCTGCTCCCGATCAACCCACGCTTGACTCAGTTACCCACCACTTGTTGATGATGTCCTCCGATGAGATCAACCTCCAGACCCGGCGGAACCAATATGGCTCCACCCCTAAAACCACTCCCGCCGATACACCTACTAACGCTCATCCCACTGATCAGGCGTTACGTATGCCTCCACCTCCACTAGATGGCGCTCCCAAAGCACCCCATTTCCCACTTCGCCGTATCAACAATAACCCCAATGCGCGGGCTGCTTCCAACTACAACATTGTCGATGACTTAGCCCAATCCCCCACAGCCATGTCTGCATTAGAAGTCTTAAAAAACTGTCCTTCACAGCGCAAGACTTTACTCTCAGCCATTGGGGCTATCGATCCAAATGATTCGCAGTTAATGGCATTTGATTTGGATGAATCCGAACCTCGCCTGCCTTCCACTTTGGCATTCCAAGTTTCTGTTTCCATTCGAAATTTTGTCGTCCATCGATGCATTATTGATGAAGGTGCGTCTACATGTGTCATGCCCACCTCCATCTGGCAGAAAATGGGATCCCCCCCTCTCCAGCAGTCCTCTACTGCGTTGCGAGCCTACGACGGCCGTTCAGCTCAACCACAGGGCCTATTAACTAACGTCCCCCTCCAGCTGGCTGGCAAAACCGTCCTCGTAAACATCGAGGTCATCAATGCACAGCTTGATTATAACCTGTTACTCGGCCGCAGCTACATGTATGCCATGTGAGTAGTTGCTTCTACTGTTTTTCGTACCATGATGTTCCCCCATGAGGGACATGTGGTTACGGTTGACCAACTCACTTACCATGATCCCAATGCCCCCGCAGCACCCGAAAATGTTCTCCCCATGATTGAACAACCTATTTCGGCTGCCACCACCTCTTTCGTTTCTTCGTTGGGGACGGGCGTTTACTCTGACGCACCAATGACCTCAACCTTCCCATCTATTCCACCCCCGTTGCCCGCCACTGAAGTATCCGACCTATGTACCCTGTCCCATAACACGCGAACTCCTAGTAATCAACCACCCTTGTTGCCTCAACCCGCTCTGGTACCTAGTCACATTGGTGCTACACCCATCCATACCATTCCTTTCCTTTTCCCTCCCTCAGGAGTAGTTAGCGCCCCGGTCATGGCCACCCTCAGCCT
>LPNX010194173.1:611171-629999 GCA_001517045.1 Pseudotsuga menziesii
ATCTCCTCGAGTACAGAATAGCTCTCTTTGAAATGAACAATCTGGATCTTGAGACAGCACCACCCACCATTGTGGAAATCCATTCCCTGGTCTCTTCCCCTTCCGGAGAGGTCAATATCACTCTCTTTGAGATGAATAATCTGGATGTTGAGACGACACCGCCCACCATTGTGGAAATCCACCCCCCAAACTCTTCCTCTTCCGACGAGGTTAATACCATTTATATGATCTCTTCCACCACTACTCCTTCGTCAACCGATTTGATGACACAAACATTCCGTATGGATGAAGAGATTCTTGAGGCTCTCACTGCCCCGGATTATCCTTGGGATGACATGCACCATCGTTCCTACTTCCTCCCAGATGAATCTTCCTCTAACACTGCTACCCAATTTGCAGTTGAATCCAAAGACTTCCTTCCCCCCAAGGTCGACTGGTTCAAGGACCCTATTCCTGCTCCTGACACCTTCGAAGAGGGTAACATGGCCAACATCTCACCTGTCATCCAAATTGATATCGCTGCCCCCGGAGGCACCCCCGAACTCATCGCTTTAGGAGCATCTTGCACTGAGCAGGAGATTGAAGAATACAAAGCACTCTTCAAAGAATTCTGTGACGTCTTTGCCTGGTCCTATACCGAAATGCCTGGTCTTGACCCTGCCATTATAGAGCACCACATTGACACATGGCCTGATGTACCCCCCGTTCGTCAGAAACAGCGTCCCATTCATCCCTCAAAACTCCCCGCTGTCAAAGCAGAGATTGAGAAGCTTCGCACGGCAGGATTCATTTACCCTATTGCCTATACCACTTGGGTTTCAAACCCTGTTCCTGTCAACAAGAAACAAGGCACCATTAGAGTATGCAGTGACTTCCGGGACTTAAACCGCGCCTGTCCCAAAGACAATTTCCCTACGCCATTTATTGACCAGCTCATTGATGCGTGTGCGGGGCATGAAGTCCTCTCGTTCATGGACGGTTTTTTCGGATACAATCAAATCCAAATCCGCAAGGAAGACCAGTACAAAACCGCTTTTACTACCCCATGGGGCACATTTGCCTATCGTGTCATGCCTTTCGGCCTTAAAAATGCTGGCGCCACATTTCAGCGGGCCATGACCTATTGCTTTCATGATTTGGTCCATATCTTGCTCGTCTACCTTGATGACCTTACAACTCGTTCCCGAAAGCAATCAGACCACCTTACTGACCTTCAGCAAGTTTTCTTGCGTTGTCACAAATATCAGATCCACTTGAACCCACACAAGTGCATCTTTTGCGTTCCGGCAGGCCGTTTGTTAGGTTTCATTATTTCCCAGAAAGGAATTACTGTTGATCCCCTAAAAGTCCAAGCCATCTTAGACCTTCCCTCTCCTCGAACGCTCCGGCAACTCCAAAGTCTGCAAGGGCAATCCAATTTTCTTCGACGCTTCGTTCCTGATTACGCCACAACCGTTCACAGTTTCTTACGCCTGCTCCGTACCCACATACCCTTTATCTGGGACGCACAAGCAGAAGCTGCCTTCGAAGACCTCAAGAAATCTCTCACACAAGCCCCCTTGATCTCCCCTCCGGATTTCTCTCAGGACTTCATCCTCTACGTCTCGGCATCTGAACATGCTGTGTCCGGAGTTTTGGTTCAAGAAGACACCTCACGCCAAGAGCATGTCATTTACTACGTCAGCCAGACCTTGTCCGGCCCACCCCTACGTTACCCATATGAGGAGAGACTAGCCCTAGCAGTGGTCTTTTCCGTCCAAAAGTTGCGACACTACATTTTGCTTAGTCATACCACAGTCGTCGCCGATTCTAACCCCATGGTATATCTCTTAAACCGGCGGCTCCTGCAAGGCCGTGTGGCTAAATGGGTCATTATCCTCCAGGAATATGACCTCACGTTCCGAACACCTAAGAGCACTAAAGCCCTTGCGCTTGCCCAGCTCATCACTGATCTCCCTTCATTTATCCCGGCCCCACCCATCTCCGAAGAGTTACCCGATAATCACTTGTTTACTATCTCATCTGATGACCCATGGTACGGTGATATCTTGTTATACCTACGCACGCAGAATTTCTGACCCACCGTCACACGTAATGGATGTCGTTGTATCCGTCACCAGGCCTCTCGCTACCTCCTCATAGGAGATGTCCTTTACCGGCGAGGAATCGACACAATTCTTCGTCGTTGCCTTACACACGAGGAAGCTGAACAGGTCCTTAATGATTGCCATAGCGGTGCCTGCGGCGGCCATTTCTCAGGAATGGCCACTGCCCAAAAGGTCGTCCGCGCTGGATACTTCTGGCCCACACTTTTCACCGACTGCATCACTGCGGTCAAGCATTGCCATAACTGCCAACTTTTTGCCCCCAAGGCCCGGACACCACCTGCTCCATTACACCCAGTCGTCACCGTTGGTCCCTTTTGCAAGTGGGCCATCGACTTCATGGAGTGTAGACCCTCATCTGCTAACGGCCATAAGTACATCGTTGTCGCCGTTGATTACTTCACCAAATGGGCGGAAGCCATGCCCACCTTCAACTGTACCGCTGAAACTGCTGCCCGTTTCTTTTTCAACCATGTTATAACTCGATTCGGGGTCCCTAAACAGTTGGTCTCAGACCATGGATCACACTTTGAAGATTCCGTTTGGCGCGAGCTATCCACCTTTCTCAAGTTTGAGCACCAATTTTCCTCTGCTTACTACCCTCAAGGGAATGATCAAGTAGAAGCTGTTAACAAAATACTGAAAACCATACTCCAACGCACTGTTGATCGGCATAAGTCCAATTGGCACCATACGCTATTCCCTGCCTTATGGGCTTACCGTACCTCCACTAAGACCGCCACTGGTTTTACCCCGTTTAATTTAGTTCACGGTGTAGAGTCTGTCCTCCCCGTTGAGTGTCAGATACCTGCCTTACACATCGTCGTTGAGCTTCTCCCCGATACCTCCCCCCTTGAGCAACGTCTGTTATCCCTCGAACAAGCCGATGAAGATCGTCGTGCCACTCTCCAGAATATCGAAGCTGCCAAAAACCGCTCTAAAGCCAGTTATGACAAACATGTTCACCCTCAAACTTTCCACGAAGGGGACCTCGTCCTCGCCTATGACCAAGCCCACGACAAAACCGGCAAAGGAAAGTTTGAGTCCATGTGGTAAGGCCCTTACATTGTGCAGACTTGCCTCGGCAAGGGGGCATACATTTTAGCTGACTCTGAATGCCACCCTTTCAGTAACCCCCGTAATGGGTTGTATCTTAAACGTTTTTACCCATAACTGAAACCGCGACCTCATTGGTCCGCATTGTACAGTTTGCTCCCTTTGTGTTTTTTTTACCTTTTTTACCATAATCTCACATTCAACATTTTTTGCATGCCCACAGATGGACCATTTTCCACCTCATTACATTGGCTTCGCTGATGGCGCAAGCCGGTGGTCTCCCAACCTGGCTTCTGCAGCGTGGGTCTTGTATTCCCCTTCCGACGAACTGATTCACCTTGACGGAACCTGTAGAGGCGCTTCTACCAAACCAGGCGGAGTATGATGCTGTGACCAGTCTCCTGACTACTACCCTCCAGATGGGCATACGTCACCTTCATGTGTTCTTGGACTCCCAGCTACTTATCTCCCAAATCAACAACTGCTACCAGGTGCGCGATCCTTGCCTATTTAGAAAATTCCTGCGTACGAAACAACTTAGCCGACAGTTTGAATCCATCACATTCACACATGTCCCACGAGCTCAAAATAGTGTCGCAGATCAAATGGCAAATAACATCCTAGATTGGCATATCAATCACACCATATAACATCCCCACCATACATCATAGCATCTCATCCAACTAGATAAAAAACCAAAAAGACTGCATTGCATAAACATTTGCATCCATAGGGGCATCCACGTGCCTAATCATACATAAATCATGTCACATCACATAAAATACACAAGGGGCATCCACGTGCAATACAAACATACAACACATCATCAAGCGCATCCACGTGCGTACAAATGATAAAACATCATAAACAAAAAGTGCATCCATGTGCATAAATATATAGATATCAAAAATACACATGAGATATACATGTCCTGAGTACCCCTGTACTCAGCTATACAAAAACAATGTATGTACAATCCTAAAACCTCTAAGGTACAGGCCGTAGCTACAAAAAATCGGGGGAAGCCCCTACTCTCCCTAATGAGAGTCGTACCCTGCATCACTATCAGTGTCCGCTACCTCTGACTCCTCTCCCCGCTCCTCCTCTGGCAAGTCCTCATCTCGTCTGGGCTCCAGTGCCCGTGCCCTGTCTGCCAATAGGGCCACCCGGATCGCAATCGATCTAAAATCCCGAGGTGCCCCCAAACAATCCTGGACCACAGCCGGATCCAGGTCCCGCCATCCCTCGTCAGTCACTCCTACCAGCAGATGGTTGAGTAGTGCCCGGACGGACTCCAGTGTCCCCTCTGCATCTCAACGACGCACCTCCCCCCGCCCAGGCAAAGCTGGAATGGCCATAGTCCCTCTGCGCACCACATGTCCTGGCGGTGGCCTCGGACCCACATCTGCAAAACACCATTTTGTCAATTACCATATATCAACAATATATCATAGACATAAAACTAGACAATGCAAACAAACCATACATACCGTCTGGCCCCCATGCCTGTCCTGGTGGCCGTGGAGCATCCAGATCTCCTGTGAAGTCCATATCCCTGTTTGGATAGTCCTCCAGCGTCAGTGGTAGCTGGAGCCACTGCAAATACAACTCCTGTGTGAAGTATCGCCCTACATCCCCGCCCCCACGGCAGCGCATCATCTCTCCCCACCGCACCATCCGAGGCTCCCTCAAGCCTCCTGCCCTGATCGGCACCCGCGGCCGCAGTGTGGGGACCCTCTCCATGAAGAAGGCACACAAAAATGAACCATAACAAAATCCCTTACCAGATTCCTTCGCCGCGGTCAGCTGTCGCTGCACGCAGGTCAGGAACATCTGGCCCCATGCAAAATAGGTCCCGGCCAGTACACGCTCCACGAGCTGCATCTGACCCCCAGACACCTTCTCAGGTGACTGGGACCCCAAAATCCGCACAACACATGCAGCCATCGCCTGTACTGCCGGCTCCCGTAGATCCCTCACCAAGAGTGCATTTCGATGCACCCGAGCCCCCGGCCGACAGAACCGCTCCACCATATCCTCCATATCCAATTCTGCCGACACCCGCGGCTGAGTATCTGCTACCCTCCCCAGGCAGGGCAACCCCGTCAAGAAATAAACATCGGTGAGGGTGAGGTCCACCCTCTCTCCCTGCACTCGAAACGCCAGTGTGCCTGGCTCCCAAAATCCAACCAATCAGTTCAGCAGCAATCCTACTGACCGCATCATCGGCACCTCAGCGAACTTCAGCAGTCCGAACAGTCCTAGTAGTGACCGCACCCGACGATCCTCTCGAACCACTGTCACTATCTCGTCTGGGACCTCTCGCTCCCTCCATAGCACCTGCGGCATCCTGTCAATCACACAACGAAGTCTCCTCAGACTCATCCCAAAATAATCGACCTTCCCTTTCATCCAAAACACCGAAACAGCTCGGCCCCCGACCGCGACTGTCCGGCCCACAGCCGCGGTCTCCGACCGCGGCTGTCAGGCCTACAGCCGCGGCCTCCGACCGCAGCTGTCAAGCGTGAACCCGCGGTCGCCGACCGCAGCTGTCCAGGTCTAAATCCGCGGTCTGAGACCGCGGTTTTGACACCCAAACCCGCGATCCACCCACGTGGACCGTACAAACGAACCCTAGGAATCACTACCCTCCCCCCGAACCCAATTACCATGCAGGCATGAGTTTGACAAAATACCTGTGTCTCCCGAATCTGAAAACGGCCGGTCGGATCGTCCAGAAATGACACCTCAGCTCTGGTCCACTACGATCACGAGTCAAAGTCAAATAGTACAAATGACACTTGTCAGGTTGGGCCCACTTACCATTTATAGTCCGTTGAATTTTCTCTTGTTTGGCCATTCTGAACCCAGATGGAGTCCGTTTTCCGCACCATTTCCACCATTGGAATCAGCACGACGACACCATCACAATGGTCACCTCGTTGCGTTATTTTGTGCTACACCATTTTTTGCCCATTTTTTCGATAGCAATAGGCACCTCGGTTTGCACGCCACTCCGGCCGCTCTCTGTTTTTAACATTGTTTATATCGCCGGATTCATTTTTCCGCGCTCGTGATGATGCTTGAGATCATTTCTCGCTCTCACTTGGTACAATTTCAACATTGCGTCCCTACACCTTGCCACATTGATTTGCGCGCCACATCGACCGTCATCAGATTATTTCACACTTTTTACATGAGCCATCCACTCCTGTCATACTGCAAATGTTTCGTTATTTTGCCACCATTCATTCACCCCGCAAGGAGGCCCACCAGTGTTCCCCCCCACCCTCAGTCCTGGTCATCATAAATATTCCTTGATTGAACACTTCCTCCTTGCCTGGCCATTTATTCAGAGTCTTCTTATTTGCTTTCAGACTCCTTAAAATTGAAAGCAACCACGAGCATGCACTGTCCTGGGCTCGTCAAATCCACACGACAGTACCATTCCATTAATTCGGAGTCTTCTTATTACTTTCAGACTCCTTAAAATTGAAAGCAACCACGAGCATGTACTGTCCTGGGCTTGTAAAATCCACACGACAGTATCATTCCATTACTTCAGAGTCTTCTTCTTTGCTTTCAGACTCCTTAAAATTGAAAGCAACCACGAGCATGAACTGTCATGGGCTCGTAAAATCCACATGACAGTACCATTTTATATCCACACTTCTTCTAGTTCCCTTACCCATGAAGAAGTCCCCCCGCGCTTCTTAGCGCTATGATCAATCCTCTCGGCAGCACCTCCAATCAGGTCGCCTTTGTTCAGAGTATTCTGCAGTCTCCTACCATTTTACCACAGCTTGAGTCTCCCTCAGCCCAGTGAACTTCCCAGATCCCATACAGCTATGATCCCTTTACCACCAATTAGTTTCATGTGCTGCCCGATCGCCCCCGCCATCATACTCTGAACAAAGGAAGTTTGAGTCCACCCTATCTATTTGCCCAGTTATTTACCCCAGTTCATCAACCCAGCCATCAGTACTATCACATTTTCAGTTTTGCACCTCGCGCTCCTGTCAAGGAAACATCATTGCCTTGATAGTTGCAGGTCTCCCTCTGTTGACGACAACTCCTCTATTCCAGAGGATAGGCCTAGAGGCCCCTGCGCCTTGGACCCATCACCATTTGTGGTGAGTGCCTACAGACCATTTTGAGAGGAGTCATCATTGCCTCTCCAAATAGTTGTTTCTCACATGCTCGACTTCAGCACCTTAATCGCATCGTTGAGAATCGCGCAGGATGTATATCCTTTCCATTATGTGTCGAAGACCCCGGATCTCCTCCAACTCTAGCACATTGGTGAGTCACTTTGGAACAACCAGTTATATGTTCCCGTGGATGTCCGGGCTGCGTTGGAGATTGTATTCGGAAGCCATCCAGTTCCATGCTTCCTTGAGTACCCAGTCCAGTTCCAGACCAGTGTACCATGGCACGTATAACCGTTGTCACTTTGATCCAGCAGCTCCTCAGTTCCTTCGGAACCACATTCAATAGCCCTGCTGTCATTTCCAGGAACCCTCTCTGTTCTCGACCGTACCCACTTGGAACTCATTCTGAGATGCCATAAAGGGACAATATTATCCCGTGGGGAGCTATGAGGACAAGTACATACAATGGACTACGCTGCAGCAGCAAAGAGATAAAGATGTGCATGAGATGACGAATCTGTTCCATACCCTGCGCACCAAGTTGGGTATCAAAGATTCAGAGAAACATTTGGTGCTGAAGTACCATAGTTGTCTGCACAAATACATTCAGGAGGAAATGGAGTTCCTCGACATCTCCTCACTTGGTACGGCATACCGGTATGCTGCCAAAATTGAGCAAAAATTCAAACAGAAAAAGCGAGACTTTGAATCTGCGAATCAGAAGCAAGCGAAAGGTGCCCCAAAACCGCAAAACCAAGGACACGGCCAAGGCATGGCGACTCAAGACAACTTGCCAAATCCGTAAGAAAATAACAACACTGCGAAGCCGAAGAAGGAAGCGGGAAAGTGGTGCGAGTTCCATAAGAGCCCCACTCACGACACCAATGAGTGTCGGGCCAAGCAGTCACTAGTGGCGAAGATAAATGCTTCTGAATCAGATACATACTCTAACACTGAATCAAAACCCAAGAAGGGGAATGACAGAGGGAAGAAGATTATCGATGCAGAGCCCAATGCCACCGTTGCCACCACGAAGATCCAAAAGGAAGAACTAGAAGATTCAGAGGAGGAGGAGCGTCTTTTCCACTCCCGGATGTGGGTAAAGGGTTCCCTGCTACAGTTCATTGTCGACAGTGGGAGCATGAGTATGCTTGCCTCGTCCATATACATGTTTGAGATTAGATGTACCTCATCGATTTTTAGAAGAAATACAAACCAAAATCCACTGCAGTTTGAATGAGACTCCACTCCTCTACGGTCCTCTCCAATCTCTCCACCGTTGTCACCATTTCTCCCTTGCTCCTATGATGTCTATTGGCCATATGATGAGCTCCCACCCTCACACATCAAGGGGTAATATGTTAAAACAAAAAATTATTCACCTAGCTCTCCATGGTCCAAACCATAATTATAAATCATATTTCCACCATTATTTCCTCCATTTGACCTTCACAACTAAAATTTAACCAAAAATGGTCCAAAACATTATTGTTCCTTCCCCCATAAATACAGGGATGTTGAGCATTTATTGTGACTAATCCCCACTCTCTCCAAAAAGGACCAAAATACCCTAAAATGAGAATGCATAAAAAACCATAGATAAATACCATGGGTCAAAAAACCTTGGACCATCCTAGAAATACATTGTGAAGGTCTCACCAAAAACTTTTGGTCATTCCAGAAACATTTTTAAACTTGTGTCGTCCATTCATTCACTCTTGATCCTTTCGCCATCACACTTTGTTGTCTCATTCCCATGGTGTATGTTGATCTTTCTCCATATCCATTTGGATCCATTCCCCCTATTTGACAACCACTAGTGGTGTAGAATGGAGACCCAAATCATGGAGTCGCAAGACCATTTCCTCGAATGACTGCAATAGCCCACTTCAAAGAAAGGTATGCATATTGTTGTTACTTTTTGTTAGTTTGATAATCAAATCAAAATCATAAAAAATATTTATTTCCTTGCTTATTGTTAGTTATCATTGTAAGTCGAGGTTGAAAGACAATTCACACCATTGAACTCTACCCTATGATCTGGTTGATCTAGGGTAGGTGCTTTTGCACTTAGTAGGGGATAAACCCCCACTACAGTTTGGGAAGCCTCGAATTTGAGCCTATTGTGTAGTCCTAGAGACTAGTCTTGCTTGTGTGACCCCTGACCTTTACAATTATGTTAGAAACCTACATAAACATATTATTACTATTATATAACATCATATCATAGATCTGCAAGCTTCCTTGAGTAAAATTCTTTCACCACTAGTTTTTGGGAAGTGACAAGCAAAGGTTTTAGTTTTCATATGTTGGGGTGCCTAGGAGACTTGGATTAGACTTCACCCTGGCTTATGTTCGAAACATAAATGGTCCTAGAACAGTGTGCATAGGAACCTCAACTATCATAACCCTCTTCCCTTTCTTGGTTTGGTCCTACCTCCTTAATCCCTGATCAATTAACTAGTACAAACCCCCTTGTACTTTCAGTTTGTCTGATTTTTTCCTAATAAAAGGGAGTTAATGACCAATATGATATGATTGGATCATTACACAATAGGAATGAGCGCATGAGAAGAGGAAGAAATCGTGTTGCATAAGAAGAATAAACCCACAATGCGAGAGATTTGAGATCTCACAAGTCTAATGATGCCTCATTGTGTGTACAAAAGCCTTAGAATTACATGCTCACAACTATCATAATGATAGGCTATACAATAGAAAATGTGGCTAGTAGACAATCATTGCATGAAAAAAGATGGCATTACACTACATTCCCCCTCAATGACACCTTTAGACATCCTCGATAAAGTGGCAAAGAGAACTTCAAACTTTTCTACTATCAAGGATATGTTGCTGAGTGGAACAATGTAGGAAATTGTTAGAATTCTAAAGCCTTGATGGTAGCAAGAATTCTATAAACAAGCTAGGAACCTAAGCACACAATTAACCTCACTGGGAATTGCAGAGAATTAGCATAAGGAGAGAAGAAGAAGAATAATGCACACACATTAAGGAATGATCAATATTGATAATTGATATTATTACATTGGTAACACATCCTTATAAAGGAGAATTGAGTTGATGGAAGACAACTCATTGCTAGCTCATAAATAAGACTTACCAAATATGATAAATCCCCATAGGTGGCTAAAGCACTTTCCTAATCTATCAAGAAATTCACGAATTAGCTAAAGCATGAGTGAGTTGTCATGAATGATGGAAAAACATGTTAATCCTAGAATATGGATAGAAAATAATGGAGGATGGGTTGGCAACAAAAGATAGCAGTTTCCTAGTTCACTAGCTTTACCTTATCCACAGAAAAGCTGGAATAAAGCAGAATAAAGACAGAAACTGCAGGAAGGCGTAGTTACTAATCCTAACAGTCAATAAAGTGGACAGGATGAAACCAGAATCGGTATATAGGTGCTCCTGGGGTATATATGGCAAGTGTTGACCATTTGGTGCAAGTGGATACCAGCTATCTAGGTTAGTGGGTAGGAAATTAATCAAATAATGAATAAATCTTTTATCCTAAGTATTAAGTGGGTTTATTATATTCCCACACCCCCTTTAAGTCTCACTTTATGATGATATCTCTCAAATAATCAGAAATATAAACTTATATAGGGCCCAACAACAAGGCTATGGTCACCATTTACAATTATATTGTGTCCAAAGAACCGAGGAAAGAGGAAAATCCTCCCTCAAGAAAGGACATGAAAGTTAAACCAAAAATGTTGAACTATCGTTTATGTTGTTCCAAACTAAATGTTGATGTATGGAGGAATCTTCTTCTTAGGAAGAAGAGAAATCTGCTCACCTGGATCAAGAACAACTGCAGGATGGAAACTGGGACCATGTAGAACAACTGAGATCCAATGATGTGTAAGCAAGACTGAAAGATATTAAGAGCTATAATAAACTCCAAGATGATGAGATGACTTGAACTTTGAACCAATAGAGATGAAATCAGCTCCAGATAGGTGAAATAAGTGTCCAAGCAAATGCATAAGGTCTCCAACTTCATTTACACTGAGAGGATTTGTGCAAGTAATCATGTAGGAACAAAGAGAAGGCTTAGGATCAGATAGTACGAATGCAAAGACTGCATGGGTTGATCTAGCTTCCAAAGAATCCAAAAGAACACATATTAGTACATCAGTAGACTCATGGAATACACCGGTAAAGAATCCTCTATGGTAGAAGTATGAAAGGAGGAAAGAAAGAAATGTTCAAAATCTTCAAGGAGGCTCTAGGTATTGATGCCAAGAACAAAGGAGGAGATGCAGAAGCGCATGATATCAAGTATGGTGAGTGGTATGACACAAATAATACTTGATCTAACATAACAAACATCCTAAAAGACACTAAGTTGTGCACCATCAAAGAGAGAGATATGCACAAGATGTGAAAGATCTGGCATATAGATCTCATAATATATGATAGAAGACATAGAGAACACTGAATGTCTAAATGAATCATCATCAATAGCAATAGAATCTCCATTAGTCACTTATTTTTCATCATCAACATCATAAGAAGATGAATCAGGATCTTCAACTTCAAGAGATACAAAAAATTATGGCTCTTCAATATTTGCTTCTTGATTGAAGGAGGAAGCATTCGAGTCAAAGAGAATAGTAACAACAGGAATTGTATGAGAGACTTATTCATCATGAATAACTTCATCAGAGAATGTAGAGGCTGAGACATACTGAGAGAGAGCACATGAGGAGACGTTGGGTGCGCTCCATGCTTCATATTCGTCTTCCAGCAATACCAAAATCTTTGTCCAAATTGTTCCAAAGATCAAATGGATATTCAACAGAATCTATGACATGATGTATCTCTGGAGACATTGCCAAACACATAATTCCATAAGCTCTATCATAGTCATTTAGCCAGTAAATATTCTCTTCATAAGGCTCTAGCTTGCTTAATGCACCAGTGGAGACATCAAAGAGATATTGCCTCTTCAAATATGTGCTCATCTTAGGCTTCCAATCAACATATAATGAAAGGAGATAGTAGAGGAACTTTCAAATCCATATAGAAGTTGTTGCATCCGAAATAAAACTACAAATCTGAAAAGGAGGATTAATTGATGAACTACCAAATCTCTGATACCCTGCTAGAATTCTAAATCCTTGATGGTAGTAAGAATTCTATAAACAAGCTAAGAATCTAAGCACACAATTAACCTCACCAGGAATTGCAGAGAATTAGCATAAGGAGAGAAGAAGAAGAATAATGCGCACACATTAAGGAATGATCAATAATTGATAATTGATATTGTTACATTTGTAAGACATTCTTGTAAAGGAGAATTGAGTTGATGGAAGAAAACTCATTGCTATCTCATAAATCAAACTTACCAAATATGATAAACCCCCATAGGTGGCTAAAGCACTTTCCTAATATATCAAGGAATTCACGAATTAGCTAAAGCATGAGTGAGTTGTCATGAATGAAGAAAAAACATGCTAATCCTAGAATATGGAGAGAAAATAATGCAGGATGGGTTGGAAACAAAAGACAGCAGTTTCCTAATTGACTAGCTTTACCTTATCCACATAAAAGTTGGAATAAAGAAGAATAAAGACATAAACTGCATGAAGGCGCAATTACTAATTATGGCAATCAATAAAGTGGATATGATCAAACCAGAATCAGGATAAAGGAAATCTTGGGTATATATGGCAAGTGTTGACCATGTGGTGCAAGTCGATGACAACTATCTAGGCTAGTGGGTAGGAAATTAATCAAATAATGTTGGGCCTAGGAAAAGGTAAGCAGAATTCACTTAGAATTCTACCTAAGTATGGACAGGAGCTAAGGAAAAAGAAGAGAAAGGAGTTGCGACGGGGGCATCGACGGAATAAAGGAAGGAAGAGAAGATGAAGGAAAATAAGGAGAATGAGGTGTGACAGAGGAAGATGAAGAGGAAGTAGTTGAAGAAGGAGTTGCAATAGAAAAAAAGTTGCGATAGAAGGAAAGGATGTGACAGATAAAGAAGGCGACAGAGTGGAGCCATGTCAAAAGGCATGCAGCGGCGCAATGGTTAGAAAGTGACATGTCATAAAGATCATGCGTACGAGGTCGACTAGAGCCGGTGGAAGCCACATGTATGAAGGTATCTTTGTAATTTAGGTCATTAGTTCCTACTGTCATGTGTCGCTAGAATAGGAAATACAACCTGTTGGCTAAGTATAGGAAGTCGGTTGAGAAAGCGACATGAAAAGAGTCTGTAAAGAGTCTATAAAAGGAGGAACCCAAGCTGTATGTGGGTTAGCCTCTTTAGTGTTGTGACACTCTGATTGTATTATTTGTTAATTTTTGTTAAGTGCATTGAGTCAAGAATCTGCAGTTGAGTGCATAGAAGCGTAGAAGAGACTGAGTCGATCTAGGCTCAGTCCGGTTCACTAGTAGAGTCAAGTAGAGAAAGACCAGATTTAGAAGATCAAAGAGCATGAGAGGAGAGAGGAGTCTGTAAATATAAGTAAGGAAGATATAGAACAAATTCTACAACTTAATGCGTAGACCAAAGGTGCCATATATTTCTCATGCCATATAAAGAGCACCTTTGCGGTTTTCCTCGGATGGGTTTCCACGTTAGATTCTATGTTTTATGTGTGAATGTTGAATGTGTTTAAGTCACATTTATATATGTTATTGTGAATGAATGCCTCTGTTGTTTCTTAGGAATGAGTCTATTTATATTGGTTGCACTGTTATAAGTTGAATGTATCTATACAGCACCGGGGTTGTTGTCATATTATTTACAAGGGAAGAAGTGTGTCGCAGTCTAACTGTGCATAGTAAGCATAAATAATCCATCCACAGGCTTCTGTCAAGCGCCTTGGTAAAAGACCAAGGGACATGAAATCCCCCACCAAACTGCGGAAACTTGGTTCTAGCAGTTACTCATACAAAGATATCTCGGGTGAGACTGCATCTACTTCACAGGTGTTGCTGACTAGGCTTTGCTCTGTTGGGCCGATATCTTGGGCTTTGTTGTGTGCAGGAGAGAAGGGACTAAGCCTGTGTCGAAGAGACGCCAGAAGGCTAACAAATGGTTTTGTTGTCATGACCCGAATCATTTTGGTAAGGGTTATGTTGTGGCATCCGATGAAGCCTGAAATCCAAGATTGGGTGGATTTAAAAGTATTAGAGTTTGCACAAGAAGACAGTAAAGGATCTCGGTGGAACCCAACAGAGTGGTTGGGTCGATACCTCTACATGAATATTCATGATATTTTCTTTTATGAATTCCCCATTGTGTTGAATGAGTGGTTGTCTAGGTTGGAAACCCAACAAATAAACTTCCAAGGAGGAGCACTGATGGAGTGGAATCCTTAATTGATTCAGCGACTGAAAAGTGTGAGAAAACCTGTGTCAAGGGATGTTGATTTTTTGGTAGACAGTATTTTGAAGGGATACGTTACTGAGTTTGTTACCGACAGAATAACCTCATGTAGTGAGGCGAAAATAAAAAATTTCCTAAGGACCTCGCAGAAGATATTTGTCGTCCTTTAAAACTTAGATAAAGATGATCATATGTGAAAAAGGAATCCTACGAATGTAACAGTTGAAAACTATGCGAAGAAGGTTAGACATGTCACAGTACAACTGTGTGAAAAATGGAGTAAACTAAGTTGAGAGGTTCTCTAGAGATAGAGGAAATGAACTAGAGGTTGGTTGTTTAAGAAGTGGAAGAAGATTTAGGCCAGGAGAGAGAAGAAAGACTATGCTATGAAGAGGGAGTTGTAGTACAACCAGAGAAGAAGGCTACGAGCTCGCATCAAATGTTAACGAAGGTTCTTGCGACAAGGAAGAAGAATACCAACCCATGTTTGAAGAAGAAGAATTATAGGAGTCAATAGAAACTCCAAGAAAAGAGCACAAGTACGATTAACCTACAACGCTGCATACATCACCATAGGTAAGATCTAGAAACTTGACTCCAAGTAGATCTGTAAATATAAATAACATTGATGCCTTGAATAGTGGACAAGGGAGTTTGACTACTCAAAAGTTTTGCCCAAGTGTATCATGAACCAACATAATGGTTGGGACTGACATTAAGTTGTCAATATTTAATGGAAATGGGTTAGAAGACACAGAGAAACATTGGTTTCTCTGTGAAGTTGTATGAACTGTGTGACAGATCCAGGATGGGAACATAAAGAAAGCAGAGATGGTCACGACTCTGTGAGGTCGTGCGCTAGACTGGTACATGAAGTTTTCTATATTGCAAGTAGGAGTTGCACAGAAAATGCTCGACCCGATTCGAATCAGAATGATAGAAGATTTTAGAAAACCGAAGTGTGAGTCGCAGTGCATTACAGAGATTAACGAAATCAAGCAGCTACCTACAGAGTCTGTCTGGGAATTTGACAAGAGATTCAAGACATTAATGGCCAAAGTAAGGTTCCATATGTCAAATGTACAAAATAAGGAATGGTTCATTGTTGTGTTGTTACCACACATCCAGATTCCATTGATGCAACAAAAGATTGTGTCGTAGGCAAAAGATTTGGAAAAAACCATGAAGCTAAAATTCTCGCCGATTGGAGAAACTGGCGCAGGAATGAGTCACAACTGGCTAATATTATGGTGCAACTCCAAGACATTAAGAAAGGCAAAGAAGTTCAAGAAGAGCTATGATTTACAAGATGTAGAACAGATGGACACCACAAATATAATTGTATGGCACTCATGAACTATGTCATAGCAGGAGCGTCGAACCTGATAAACACCCAAGGGATGCCTTGGTGTATAATATGTCGAACTAGAGGCCATAAGTAGGAAGAATGTTTGTATTTATATAAAACTATAAGTACAACAGCTAGTATGTACTGTAAATTTTGTAAACCAGTAGGACATGATGAGAAAGATTGCATATCACTTTAATTGTTGCAAGAAAAAATGGTGGACACCTACTCGATGAAAAATTATGAGCAGCTGTAAGATGAACAAGCATAGCCTCAGTATCAGCCTACTAAATATCCACCAACATAATTTCAATAACCACAATATCCTCAGCAGCAATATCAACAAAATCAGTATCCACCGCAGCAACACTACCCTCAGCCAAGGGGGGTGGAAATTTTTGAGGCCAAGGACAACAACAAGGAGGAGGATTTGGTAGAGGAAGAGGCCAAATCATATGTTATAACTATGGACAACAAGGACACTTTGCTCGATATTGTGCAAGTCATGCGAAGACATGTACGTATTGTAAAGCATTTGACCATACTGTCGAACAATGTCCATAATTGATCGTGAAATGGCAGGCTCGAACCGTGGGAACTCCCAATCCTGTGCAGAATCTGAACCCGGACCCCAACCAAAATATCCAGATGATTTATGCCGAGCCACAAGAACCAAATATTGTTGTCATTACAAAAGGAGGTGTTGCGACGAGAGCATACCAAAATACATGGCATGGACAGCCGCATGTGCAATTAGCGGCACAAAAGAAAGCACCACTAAATGTCCAGAAGGAAAAGGAAGTATTCTTGGACGTGCGACCAGAATTTGTTGATACCAATCAAATGTTGACATCTGGAAAAGTAAAAGATATGCCCAAAATATTTGAGCAATTACTCAGGAAGCAACCAATGAAAAAGTTTAGTAAGCTCAAAGACTTTTTCAAAAGTTGTTAGCACTAATCCATGATAGAGATGTTGTAGTTGAATTAACAACACTCATAGAAGAAACTTCATAAGACCCATGACTTGAAAAAAGAGTTAACCATATCGGGAAAATAAAAATTGGTCATGAACTGCGAATGATTGCACTGATAGGAGACTATGACATGGACTATGTCATTCTAGACATGGGCTATGATGTCAATATCTTGACAAGGAAGACATGGGAAAGCATGAACAAGTTGTGACTGGATTGGTCCCCCATTCAATTAAGATTAGAAAATTAGTCGAAGGTTCTACCCATTGGTTGACTGGCGCAAGTATGTATCGAAATAGAAGGCCTCAGGCCATACACAGACTTTGAATTGATCAACATTTTCGATGATACAAACCCATATCCTACACTTTGGGGATTGATTGGGCAATAGATAATCATACCATAATCAATTTTAAGAAAAGAATATTGTCATTTGAAGATTAAGAGATGAGGGTGTGTTGCAGCTGCAACTGTTCTCCCCAAAGTTTTAAATTTTGGGGCCCCTCCTCATCATTTAGAATTGCGTTGGTTCCGTTTAATCCATAAATGTTTGGTCTCGTTCTGACTTTGGTTGATTCTGAAGATGAATTTACGACTTGTTTTTAGAGAATGCTTGTGTTAAGATTTTGTTGTGGGTCGTGGGATTGAATTTGGATTGCTAGTTGGAAACTCGTCAGATCAATTGCCCTTTGAACAAACCATTGTCTCTAAGGTGAGACAGTTTTTAAGTTTTCTAAACGCTTAAGTTTTCATATGATCGGGCATCATTTTTATGTGAAATCGGAGGCTGATAGCCTTTTCCCGTCCGCCGTTGCGGCTCCCAATCTGATTGGCCATCCGAAGTGGGAATTGCCCCAACTGCCGATGTGCATTAACTTTTCTGTCACATGTCCAAAGCCTTCTCTCTTCCGTCGTTGCGGCTGGGAAAGCCTTTTACCTTCCGATGTCTACACCTGGCCGATTTCTAATCTAAAGTTTCCCGCCCGCGTCGCGTGTCTTCAACATCCCCTTCCGCCCTTGCGGCTCTCAAGGTCATTCAGCTTCCGAAAGGGAAAGCCGTCCAATTTTCGATTCAAAGGTTTTCCCACCCGCAGTCGAGTACTTGTAGCCTTTCCTCTTCCGCCGTTGCGGCTAGTCGAAGCCTTTGACCTCCGACGTCAGTATCCTTTCGACTTCCGTCGTGGTGCAATGATCCGTTTTCTTATGGAATAGTCGCTCAATCGATAGAATCTGATGCTGTGTTTTGAAACGCCATTCCAATGAATGATGCTTGTCGATTGGTTGTAGGTTGGTTCGGGAGATCAGTCAAACTACCGTGGCGTGGAGGAAGATGAACAGTTTGGTAGAAGCAAGGCCGAAACTAGCTGGATCGCAAGAAAAGGACAAATGAACGGTGATAGGGGAGCAGCTCTGAAAATTCCGGCAGTTATTCAACCATTCACGAGCATGCGAGATAGAGGAATATGAAGCGTTAGGGAACTGAAGGGTCAGGCGTTTGGGGGGAAGCCCAAGCAGTCTGTAGTTGTAGTTTAAATATTTGAAAGTAGAATTGAGAAGGGGATTTTTCCCTGAAAAAATTTGTAAACTCTTTTGCTTGTAAGAGGAACTACTTCGTTTTACAATCAGAAAGTGCAACTTTTGCCTGCTGGAGAGAGCGAAATGTGGAATGTATCAATGCGACTAAATGAATAATGTTGAAGAGGAACTATTTCATTTTCAGTTGTATTTCATTTACTGTGAGAGTATTTAACTTCCTGAACCTATGTTCTTGTTGAATGTTCTTCAGTATCTTTTGGGATGCTTTCCACTGTGAGTAATAAATG
>LPNX010194173.1:630691-670447 GCA_001517045.1 Pseudotsuga menziesii
ATAAATGCAAACCAACCACCTAACCCGCCAAATCCGCCACCCGCATGGAGAGCCAGATCACCATTAAACCTGACCCCTCCGTTACATGATTTGCCTCAATCCTTTGAAAAGTTGTTTCCCAAGTTCGACCCCAATGAGAAGATACTAGTAGATGATCATCTGCAGAGTTTTTACTTGGCAATAGAGGGATTGAGGGCTGAGGAGCATGAAGACATGGTATGCAAACTGTTCCCGCATACCCTTAAAGGAGCTGCAGCATCATGGTACTTTGGATTGCCTGCTAACTCTATCCCTGATTGGGATACCTTCGAAAGAATTTTCAAAAGTAAGTATGCCACTCAGAAAACTCATGCAGCTCTCATGAAAGGGCTGTGCGCGTTGAAGAAAGAAAAAAAAAGAAAAAGTGCACAGTTTCACTCAAAGGTTTGCAGCATATCTCAAGAACTTCTCTGAAACAGATAGGCCTTCAGACAAAGTTCTGATTGAATATTATACTTCAGCTTTAGGCCCTCATCCGGCCATGGCAATGTTTGCCAAAGGTAGGGCCAAGCCTACGTTGACGGAAACCTATGAAGAGGCTGAAGTGGTGGAAGCTGAAAGAGAGAGTATTGAAGACTATCCAAAGCAGTCAGGAGAAAAGGGTGCTGAAAGAAAAGCCTTATTGTTTACTAAGCCTAAGGAAGAAAAGTCTCCAGATTTGGAAAATATGGCCAAAATGATGCAGAAGCTTTCCAATAAAATCATAGATATGGAGAAAGAAAAGGAAGCACAAAAGTTTTATAAGCCATATTATAAGAAAAGAGAGGATAACCACCAATCTCAACCTCCTCCGCACAATACTGCATCTATGAATTTAATAGAGGTGGGCTTGGACAATTTTTGCACTTTCCACCAACAGCCACACTCTGAAAAGAATTTTCCTCAATGGATTAATTCGATGATGTTGGTCATGAATCAACTGTTAGATTCTAGATTAACAGAAGAGGGAGAAGAAGAAAGAAAAGAGACTTCTACTTCCACTTCCACTAAAGAACAGGAAGAAGAAACCATGGCTTTGTGGAATTCTGTCTCGCTATTTGACACTGAAGAAGAAAAGACTCAGGGATACGAGGATGTTGTGGAAACCAACGTAGCCACAAGGAGCCAAGGGACGGTTAAGGAAGATAGTCTTATACTCCCAAAGATTAAGAGGCTGCAGAGAAATGTTAAGAAGAGATTTCAAGACAAATATTTGGTTGATAAAATTCCAGAGTTCACGATTACCAGCCAAAATCTTAGACAGAATGATACAACGGCCAAGCCAAATGAAGATAAGGAGAATGCTGATAGGCCTCATCCCACGGAACAACAGATGGATTATGACATTGTGGAGGATTTAAAGAAGATAAAGGCGAATGTTCCACTATTCGAGATGTGCAAAGTGCCACGGCAAAAGGAAAGGCTGTTGAGAGCCCTTGAAGCATCAGAGGAGAAGACACCCACTAACAATCAACCAGAAGAAGAAGAAGAGATTGGAGAGACCAGCAGTGGAGGTAAGTCTAAGCACAAGCATCCACCTTTCCTCCTTACTTTTGAAATCTTTAACTACAATGTACATAATTGCTTGGTAGATTCAGGGGCAACTGTTAATGTCATGTTGATATCAATGGGCAGCCTAAGCCATCCCCATGGAGAGTAGTTCAGTTGGACAGGACAGATGTGAAGGTAATTGGTGAGATGGAAGATGTCCTAGTCCATCTGGCTTCAAATGATAAAGTATGCCAGGTAATTAATATCATGGTGGCTGATATACCAGATGCGTACGGCCTTATCCTGAGCAGAGATTGGTCGGCCAAACTTAATGGATATTTCGCTTCTGATTGGTCACATCTGTGGTTGCCATATAAAGGAAGCCCGAATCAGCTTAAGATTTTAAGAGAGCCTCATATGAAATATAACGTCACTCAGCTGGATGAGAAGAATGTACCAGTGGATTCTGTCTTGGGAAACTATTTTAATGAGCTAGAACCTGGGAATTATCAAGCGGAAGAAGATAGCAACACATCTGACACCCAACCTGATCTCCTTCGATTCTCACAGGCTGATGAGATTGACTGTAAAATAGTAGACTTAGCAGTAGGAGTAGATTCGTTTTCAGTAGTTAATGATTTTTGGACTTTATTTTTCGATGGCTCTAAGACATTAGAAGGGTCAGGGGCTGGCTGTGTCCTGATTGACCCACAAAAGAATAAACATTTCCTTTCATGTAGATTAGAGTTTGAGTGTACTAATAATACAACTGAGTACGAAGCACTGGTGCAGGGACTAAAGAAGGCAATTGAATTAAAGGTAAGTAATCTAAAAGTTTTTGGGGATTCTGAAATTATTGTGAAACAAATCCGGAATCAGATACATTGTATTTCTCCTCACTTAAAGGCTTACCAGAACGAGGTATGGGATTTGTTGAAATATTTTAATGCATTTAACATTATTTCAATTCCAAGAATTAAAAACGCAGCTGCTGATCTGTTGGCCACATCAGCCACTAGACTCGTACCCACTAATAATCGATGCTCTATCGAACTGCTTTTCAGGCCCTCCGTACCGGATATGATCACCAACTTGCGAGTGTTCGACGATGATCATCAAATAATAGAATGCTTGACAAATAACGAGGTCTTTAAAGGATCCATTATAGATGATGAGGAACATCAGGTCGAGATGAAATATGACAATTTCATTCCTAAAGGAGTCAGAATGTTGGAAAAATGTTCGATTTAAATGAAAAGTTCAAAAGACCAGCCAACGTAAAGACCCACAGCTCATCACTACAGTTCGAGCTGATAAATTTGGGGACTGAAACGGTTCCTAAGTTCGTGAATCTCGGCAAATGTTGTTCGCCAACAGAGAGAGACAAATTTATTAGTCTATTTAAACAATATAAAGATGTTTTCGCATGGACGTACGAAGACTTGAAAACGTATGATACCAGCATCATCAAGCATGTCGTTCCCATTAAAGCAGGAATCAAGCCATATCAGCAACCTTTGAGGAAAATGCATCCGAAATTGGAATCGCTGATTCAAAGTGAAGTGAAGAAGTTATTGGACGCAAGAATCATCTTCAAAGTCAGGCACTCTGAGTGGGTATCAAATCTGGTACCAGTAAGGAAAAAGTCTGGAGAAATCAGACTCTGCGTGGATTTCAGGAACTTAAACCATGCATCCGATAAAGATAACTACCCTGTGCCACCCATGGAGCAACTGCTGCAGATGGTCTCTGGTTCTGAATTATTTTCATTATTAGACGGTTTCTCTGGCTACAATCAAGTATTAGTGGCCGAGGAAGACAGATTGAAGACAACTTTCAGGACCAAATGGGGAACCTTTGCCTATAGGAGGATGCCCTTTGGACTGATAAATGTTGGAGCAACATTTCAGAGGGCTATGGACATAGCTTTCCATGGATTGATAGGCCGAAGTGCTGTAGTATACCTTGACGATATTACGATTTTCTCGAAGAAAAGAGAAGAGCACGCGTTTCACTTAAAGCAAATTTTCGAACGATGCCGGAAATATGGCATCTCCCTCAATCCTAAGAAATGTGTGTTCACGGTCACAGAAGGCAAGTTGTTGGGTCACATAGTTTGGAAGAAAGGAATCTCTATAGATCCAGAAAGAATCAAGGCCATTGAACAAATCCCCTTACCCCACAATAAGAAAGGGATGCGGTCTTTTATGGGAACTATAAACTTTGTGTGAAGATTTGTCCTTGATTTTGCTCAGATTGTTAAGCCACTGCAACAGATGGTGAAACAAAATGCACAATTTAAGTGGACTGAAATTGAAAAGAATGCATTCAGCAAAATCAAGACTATTGTTGCACATGCGCCCTCCCTGAAAATCCCAGACTTTGATAAAGACTTTATTTTGTATACATTTGCATCCGATGATTCACTGGCAGCTGTGCTCACCCAAAAAGAAGAAGGGGGGGATGAATTCCCAATCTCCTTTATGAGTACTGGCCTACAAGGAGCCGAATTGAACTACCCAGCTATTGATAAACAAGCTTACGCAGTATTCAAAGTAGTAAAGCATTTCAGGCCTTATATATTAAAGAATCGAACCAAGGTAATAGTTCCTTACCCAGCCGTAAGATCTCTTCTTATACAAAAAGAATTAGGAGAAAGAAGAGGTAACTGGGTAACAGCTCTTCAAGAATACAACCTTGAATTCAAGCCAGCCTCTATAGTTAAAGGTCAAGGGTTGTGTAAATTGATGACTAAAAGTGGGAACAATGAAGAACAAGCCTGGGGGGATGAGGTCGAATTACATGTAATGGATGTATGTCCTTTATTTACGGCTCCCAAATCTTGGTATAGAGACCTTGTGCATTACTTGCAGGCAGGGTTGTTACCTGAAAATTGGAATTCCAAGCAAAGAAGAGCGCTATGTCTTAAGTCAGCATCTTATCAAATTGTGGAAGGGGTATTGTTCAGAAAGAATTATGACGGGGTTCTTCTAAGATGCCTAGAAAAGGAAGATGCGAAGAAAGTAATGACAGATTTGCATGACGGGCCTGCTGGGGGACATTATTCAGGAGACACTACAGCCCACAAAATCCTCAGGGCAGGTTATTATTGGCCTACACTCTTCAAAGATGCACATGCACATGCCAGGAGATGTGACATCTGCCAAAGGTGTGGTGGGAGACAACCTAAAGCAACAGCACCCCTAAAGCCTGTGATGTTCACGGAACCATTCGAGCAATGGGGGTTGGATATTATTGGAGAAATAAAACCGAATTCTTCTCTCCAACACAAGTACATTCTGACCGCTACAGATTATTTCACTCGCTGGGTCGAAGCTATTCCACTGCGCAAGATAAACGAAGACGAAGTCATCAGCTTCTTACAAGACTACATCATGACCAGGTTTGGAGTTCCAGTTTCGTTAGTTTTTTATAATGCCAAGTACTTTTCATCAATTAAGTTGACTGCTTTTGCTCATGATAAAGGGATAAAATTGCATTATTCTACTAACTACTATCCACAAGGAAATGGCCTGGCTGAATCCTCTAACAAAAATCTGATTAGAATCCTAAAGAAGACTATGGTAGAAAACCAGAGGAGTTGGCACTCAGCATTACCAAATTCCCTTTGGGCTGATAGAGTCACCCCCAAGTCTGCAATTGGAGTGTCTCCTTATACCCTTGTCTATGGAAAAGAAGCCATTCTTCCTCCCAACATCATGCTACCATCTTCCATACTAGCTCAAGAGTCTAAAGGGTCTGATGATGAAGTTTTACAGATAAGAATATATAATCTCTTGAAAGCAGAAGAGGCTAGATCTAAGGCCAAAGAACACTTTAAACAACAACAAGAGTCAGTTAAGAGATGGTTTGACAAGCATAAAGATGGGACAAAAGACTTTGAAGGAGGAGACTTAGTCCTCAAATGGGACCACCCCCATGATGAGAAGGGAAAGCATACCAAATTCCAGCAGTTGTGGGTAGGCCCCTTTCAGATTGCAGCCAAGCTTGGTCCTTCTACTTACAAGTTGCAAGATCTGCAGGGGTGGGAGGAGAACCTACCGGTAAATGGTTTGTTTCTCAAGCCTTATTTTTCCTGAGTTGTTTGATTTCTTCTGTCTTGTGTATAAATAATCCGTCTGGTAGTTCTTTTGAGTCATGTTTTTCAGTTTGCTTTAGTTTGATTTGTCTTGTTTTCAATAAAGGGGATGAACCTGCGGTTGCATGGGGAACATCAAAAATTTTGGGAGTGATAAACAATTTAGTGATTAGACTATGGGTTGCTGTTTATATTAAAGATTTTCTTCCAGCTTAGTCGTTTTCTCGAATAATTCTGTGTGCATTGAAGTCCTGCTTAATCCCTGTGTAATAAATCGGATTCAGAGAGTCTGGAACACTATGTTGGGGCTCCATCCATGTCACATTTAAATTGTTCTAAGGAGCGACAGCAGAAGACCCATGGAAAGGAGCAAGGTGAACAGTATATTAAATATAAATGATCCCATGCCAAGAAACGAATGCCAAAAGGCAGATAAGAATCCAAGAACTCCTATGAAAAACATCATACATCAAAGCAGATGCTGAATCATAAGTACTAAATTGCCGAAAGATCCTCTCCGTCCGTGAGCTTAAATTTGAAGTACACCACTCACACAAAAGGACACTATGGGATAGAGGATCCTGAAGTAAAATTTAGTAAGAAAGGCATGTAAGCAAACTCATATGAAAAGGGACAAAAGTCCAAAAGCACAAGAAAAAGTGTTAAAATGGCATGGGAATGAGGAACAAACGAATATTTCTGTTTACCATATGCTACAATCCTATGGTGTCCAAAGCTATTAGCCACCTGAAGACAAAGGTAATAATGAAACTCATCCTCTGGCCTCAGCATAGTGATCTGGACTTAATGATTCTGGTTTCCACTCTCCCTAATTGGACTGTCATCAATGATTAAGGGTACACACTAGTGTCATTTGAGAAATCCATATTTGCTGGAAGAATTCAATATGAGGCTTGTGTTTTTAAACAGTCTGTCACTCAAAGGTTAATCGCCCAGAGATCTAGGTTCACCAGGTAATCGCCAATTGTTGCAGCTGCAACTGTTCTCCCCAAAGTTTTAAATTTTGGGGCCCCTCCTCATCATTTAGAATTGCGTTGGTTCTGTTTAATCCATAAATGTTTGGTCTCATTCTAACTTTGGTTGATTCTGAAGATGAATTTGCGACTTGTTTTTAGAGAATGCTTGTGTTAAGATTTTGTTGTGGGTCACGGGATTGAATTTGGATTGCTAGTTGGAAAATCGTCAGATCAATTGCCCTTTGAACGAACCATTGTCTCTGAGGTGAGACAGTTTTTAAGTTTTCTAAACGCTTAAGTTTTCTTATGATCGGGCGTCATTTTTATGTGAAATCGGAGGCTGATAGCCTTTTCCCGTCCGCCGTTGCGGCTCCCAATCCGATTGGCCATCCGAAGTGGGAATTGCCCCGACTGCAGATGTGCGTTAACTTTTTCGTCACATGTCCGAAGCCTTCTCTCTTCCACCGTTGCGGCTGGGAAAGCCTTTTACCTTCCGATGTCTAAACCTGGCCGACTTCTGATCTAAAGTTTCCCGCCTGCGTCACGTGTCTTCAGCCTCCCCTTCCGTCGTTGTGGCTCTTAAGGTCATTGAGCTTCCGAAAGGGAAAGCCGTCCGATTTCCGATTCAAAGGTTTTCCCACCCGCCGTCGAGTACTTGTAGCCTTTCATCTTCCGCCGTTGCGGCTGGTCGAAGCCTTTGACCTCCGACGTCAGTATCCTTCCGACTTCCGCCGTGGTGCAACGGGCCGTTTTCTTGTGGAATAGTCGCTCAATCGGTAGAATCTGATGCTGTGTTTTGAAACGCCATTCCAATGAATGATGCTTGTCAATTGGTTGCAGGTTGGTTTGGGAGATCGGTCAAACTACTGTGGTGTGGAGGAAGATGAACAGTTTGGTAGAAGCAAGGCCGAAACTAGCTGGATCGCAGGAAAAGGACAAAATGAACGGTGATAGGGGAGCAGCTCTAAAAATTTCGGCAGTTATTCAGTCAATCACGAGCATGCGAGATAGAGGAATATGAATCGTTAGGGAACTGAAGGGTCAGGCATTTGGGGGGCAGCCCAAGCGGTCTGCAGTTGTAGTTTAAATATTTGAAAGTAGAACTGAGAAGGGGCTTTTTCCCTGAAAAAATTTGTAAACTCTTTTGCTTGTAAGAGGAACTACTTCGTTTTACAGTCAGAAAGTGCAACTTTTGCCTGCTGGAGAGAGCGAAATGTGGAATGTATCAATGCGACTAAATGAATAATGTTGAAGAGAAACTATTTCGTTTTCAGCTGTATTTCATTTACTGTGAGAGTATTTAACTTCCTGAACCTATGTTATTGTTGAATGTTCTTCAGTATCTTTTGGGATGCTTTCCACTGTGAGTAATAAATGTTGTTCATAAAATAATCGTCTATCTGGTTGTTTAAATATCTGTAATTGTTCGTGTGTCTTGAAAGAAGTGTCAGCTAACTGTAACTCTTCATTATGCATGTACACAATGTATTACTCACTTACAAATGACAATCCTGCTCCCTAGGGATAGGTTTGGTAGTTAGTTTAATTTTTTGTTGTATATGATTTAGATGCTAGGGAGTCTAAGACGAGAGGTAAGAACCTGCGCATCACATTGTGACTGCTCCTTGCATCTTATCGCCCTGCATGGTTAATTAGGCACTTGCATATCATACATTAAGTCAAAAAATACAAAATTCACGGTGGACCGGGCCGTAACCGGTAAAACCTTGTTCTGTTACTTTGACCGGACGGATTCCCTATACCAAACAGTCAACGGGCTAGTTGGGAACATTGATTAGGGAGAATCCCTTACTGTTGTTGCCTGGGAATTTCGGGGCCTCAACAGGGTGGTTGCGTCGATTGATCTGCTTGAAGGGCAGAGATATGTCAATCCAGTGAACAATGAATGCCAAGGTAATTACCTTGATAAGATATATAATATCATATCTTCAAGAGACAACTATATAAATCCAATAGCTAATGGAAAGTTGAGTTGGCAGAGTGTTAGCTCCTGTACATTTGATTCAGACGAAGCATTAGAAAATTGGCAAAATTGACTGCATGAAGTTTCCATGCGAAGATGCGCAAGAATTACAAGATTTGTGCGACGGGTAGGAGCTGAAGCAAGTGAGCTTCCTACATATGAAGGTATGCCTAATATTGCATCCTTTTTAGTGGAATTTGAAGCAAAAGTCACATAAACGCAATGATTGTCTGCCTTGGACTTTGTGCTGAAAGATACGCCCACTAGATGGTGGGGTACACATAAACAATCTATCTTCAAATGGTCACAATGCAGATGATTGCTGGAGATTATATTTGGAGAAGAGATTAGGTATATTGATCACAAGTATACATGATTGACAAATCCTATCAAAGATATTAAGCATTGTCGCTTGATATGGCAAGAGTATCCGCGACAAGAATGGTTCACTGCTTTATACATACATTGGATATGGTACCAAGGAGTTGGTACACATCAGTGGAGATACGATGAGGAACTCTCAAGTGGGAAGAGTTAGCTACAAGCTTCACACACACATTTGAGTTTGCAAGTGATCATCCAAAAATTGATGTTGCGCTACAGATAATGAAAGAAAAGATATTTGAGGAAAATCCTTGTCATAGCTACAAATTTCCATCAATGCATCATGACAATCCACCATTGGATGGAATGTTACAACGTCATGGGAGAACCAGATGAAGAGGACCCGCTTGACATAAACATACTTGAGTCAGAAGGTATGCATGCAGTGGAAGGAGTTGGCATTTCTAGCAACCAATTCCTAAGTCCACTTAAAGTTAAGAAAGTAAATATTGGTTCGCCTAAAAGTACAAAGTTCGTTAATATTGGAGATTATTGGGATTATGAGACTGTGGGGCAGATCACTATTTTGTTGAATGAATTCCAGGATTTGTTCCCTACCAAATTTTCAAAAATGAAAGGAATAGTCAGAGACCTCGGCGAAATGAAGATACCTTTTAGTCCCGATGCAAAGTCGGTCGAGCAACGACCATACAGATTGAATCCACGAAACAAAGAAAAGATTAAGGTTGAATTGGATTGAATGCTAGATTTAGGTGTTATAGAACCTGTCGAGGAATCGGAGTGGATTAGCCCAATTGTAGTACAACACAAGAAGACCTCAGGTGAAGTAAGAATTTGTGTCAAACTGAGGAATTTGAATGATGCTTGTTTACATGACCCATTTCTGACTCCATTTATAGATGAGGTACTGGAGAATGTCAAAGGGCAAGAGATGTACTCTTTCACTAATGGATTTTATGGTTACCATCAAATCATGATTGCAGAGGATGACCAACACAATACTACCTTTGCGACTGAGTGAGGAAGTTTGCAATATACGGTAATGCCCTTTGGACTTAAGAATTCGCCTATAATTTTTTTTAGAATCGTAGTGGTTTCCTTTAAAGACTTTATACACAAATTTCTTGAAGTCTAATTCAAAGATTGGACAATATTTGGGCTGATAAAAAACCATATAGAGAGCTTGAGAATGATGTTGGAACGTTGTCTCCAGTATCGAATTTCCCTGAATTTGAAGAGATGTATATTTTGCGCACCTTTTCGAGCTCTATTGGCTATGTGGTCTGTCACAATGGAATTTTGGTTGAACAAGCCAAAACTACGATCATACTTGACCTACCACCACCTACGACAGTTAAATAGTTAAGAGCGACACTAGAACACACTGGATACTAAATGAAGTTTTTCAAAGGATATGCGGAGGTGACTGCTCCAATGGAAAAACTGTTGAAAAAATATACTAAATTTCAATGGACAGAGGACTACCAAGAAATCCTGAACAAGCTAAAAAACAAGATGGCTACTGTGCCAATACTTGTCTTTCCATACTAGGAAAAAGAGTTCCAGGTTCATGTTGATGCATCATCTATTGCACTCGGTGTGGTACTGACCCAACCTAGTGAAGGATTGATTGATCATCCCATTTCCTTCGCTAGTAGAAAATTATCAAATGAAGAGAAGAATTACACCACGGTGAAAAGAGAAGGGTTAGCAATGGTATATGCGCTGCAGAAATTCAAACACTATTTGCTGCGAGGACACTTCAAGATGTACACTAACCATTTTGCACTAAAATACTTGGTCAATAGGCCAGTGTTGGGGGGGGGGGAGATCTGCACGTGGCTTCTCCTCTTCCAGGAATTTGATTTTGAGATAAGTGTTAAACCTGGTCGATTGAATTTGGGGCCAGACCATCTTTCGAGGACTGAAAGTGGAGAAGAACCTACTAGTCTGGAAGATAATCTTACTAATGTGCAACTATTTGCGATAACCATGTTTGAAGATCAGTGCTAAGACATCATACAATTTTTAAGTATGGGTTATGAGCCAGCTAAATTGGCCACTGTGTAGAAGAAGCAGTTGGTTGTGTGTGCTGCAAATTTCCAATTGATCGATGGACACTTATATAAGATGGCTCTTTATAAGATTCTTCGACGCTGGGTTTTGGAGCACGAGCGCCCGATGATATTGAATGAAGCACATGCTGGTGTCGCAGGAGGCCACTGTACAGGAAAAGCTATGGCACACAAAATTTTGCAAGTAGGATTATGGTGGCCCACCATGCATGCAGATGCTCAGGATTATTGTCGCAGCTGTGATGTATGCCAAAGGACTAGAAAGCCTCCTCGAAGAGATGAAATGCCATTGGTACTGCATATAACGTTGTAGGCATTTTGTAAATGGAGCATTGATTTTGTAGGACCTATTAGTCCAACAGGGAAGTGCACAGGAGCAATATATATTATCACCGCGACTGATTACTTAACCAGGTGGGTTGAACCAGCGCTAGTAAAAGATTGTACTACCTCGACTGTTGCAAAGTTTTTATATGAAAATGTTGTGACAAGATTCGATTGCCCAAGTATTTTAATCAACAATCAAGGTAAACATTTTCTTAATCAATTGATTGAAGAACTAATAGAGGAATTTCAATCCAACATAGAAGGACAACGTCATATCACCCTCAAGCAAATGCAACTGTTGAAGCATTCAACAAAATTCTATAAAATGCATTGACAAAGGTTTGTAATGCCCGAAGAGATGACTGGGACGAGAAGATTTCTTCAATATTATGGGCATATCACAGGATGTGTAAGAAGTTAATAGGTCAGACTCCATTTCGGTTGGTGTATGGGTAAGAAGCTTTCATTCATATGGAGTACATTGTACTGAGTTTAAGAGTTGTTGTGATCACCTAAATGACATATGTTGATGATGTTCAAGAAATGTCACTTCAACTAATTCAGTTGGAAGAAGAATGTTTTGTCACAGGGTTTCATCAAAACGTGGAAAAACAAAGATAGAAGGTATGGCATGATCGACACATTAAGAACAAGCAATTTCAAGTCGGAGGTTTTTTTCTTATGTATGATAGCAAATTCTTCAAGCACCCAGGAAAGTTAAAAACTCATTAGTTAGGACCGTATATTGTTAAAGAGACACCAAAGAGATCATTGATGGAGGAGCAATGAAACAAGAAAAATATGATGGGACAAAAGTTAGAGGACTTGTTAATGGGAGTCGACTGAAACCATATTACGATAGTTGCGACTTGGTCACATAAAAATAAAAATAAAATAAAATAAGGAAAAGAGAAAAGAAAGAAAGGTAAGCCAAAAGTCATGATCACAAACTGCTAGTCTATCGCAGCAAGAGGTAAAGTTTCGCAGACTTGGCGTCTAGCCAAGGTCAAAATGTTGAGCGAAGACACTTGGGATGATGCAAATAAAGGAACCCTTTTGAAGGCGGAAAATTGGTCGTAAGGACTATGATGTTGTCGAAAGAAATATGGACGTTGTCAATATGACAGTTGGATGTCAATCATTTTCGATAGGACAACTAGAGTGCATTAAGTCGAAAAAGCTGAGAGAATATGGCGTCGTGTTTGTAAGTCACTTCGGTCATATTTGGAATTCTCCATATGATGAATCAGAAAGGTGATCCACATCATGGATCGTGGTACCGCTAGTCTACTTGATGGTTACACATGTGAAGATCTGACAGACTGAATGAGCAGGTATTTCTTGCATTCCCCTTCATCTTCAACTCAGTTTGATGCACTGCAATGAGGAATTTCTCTCTGCAACACCTAGGGCCGAAGTAAGTTGTTACAGAAGTATCGTTACTATGTGTCTTAGCTACGTTGCACTCACAGGCTCCACAATTGAATCCATTTTACCTGTGATGGTCAAGAGAAATGTTGTCAAATATGTTCCACCACAAGCAGGGAAGGAATTGGAAGTTGAGTTAGTTCAAGTCCTCGCTGAGCTAAGGATACGAACCATCCTACGAGGGTCAAAAATGAGGAAGTGTTCAGGTTCCCACAAGAGTAAAATTGTATTAGCATTGCTGAGAAAGAATAACGAAGCAAAGGTTGGAGTCTGACTGCCAAAGAATATCCCACTAACGCCACTGGATAGAGTTATGGAACAATTTTGCAGAGTGCACAGTATCCATTGCTAGAACCCGTCGGTCCTGCTGGCCTGGGAAAGGAGCACAAGGAAGAAGTTCGTGCGCAAGCAAAAGAAGGTGCGTCGGGCGTGCGATAGAAAAAAAGGAAGGTCATGAAGGAAGCAAAGGACAAGCGCAGGCAGAATGGAGAGGCATGCGATGAAGGAAAGGCGAGCGCATGGGCGTGCAGGTGATAATGGCCGGAGAACGATAGGTGCAGATCATGGCCGCTTAAGGTGGCGTCAGCCTGCAGCTATGCACGTATGAGGGAATATTTGTAAGTTAGGCCGATAGTGCCTCGTGTCAAGTCGTAATCACCATAGCTGTAGCCTGCGGGGCGGCTGATAGTGACAGTTAACAGACTGCCTGTATGCAGTCGACCCTGCGTGGTCATGTAAAATAGTATGAATAGGAGGGATTCAATAGCTATAGGGCTGGCTATTGGAAGGGGTTGTTGATCCCCTGTTGGTGATAGTTGGCTGTTTAATAGTTATTGTCAATTGTTCATGGGAGATCCCTAGCGAAGGACACCATTTTACTGGAATTCTATAGAGGGTAGAAGAGGGGAAGACTCAAGAAGAGTCTAGTAGCGATAGGAGGCTATTGAGCCGTGGATCTGGCTGCTATGTGCACAGACCGCTAGGAGTAGAAGTAGGGTAGAAGAACAAAATAGAGAGCATGAGAACCAGAAGTCGAAGTTATAAAGACATATCATAAGATCAGTCTGCATCCTGTAGACTGCAAGGTGCCATACCCTTTTCTCATGCCAGATGAAGAGCACCTTGGTGGTTTTTCCTAGATGGGTTTCCGCATTATCTCTTTTGTTTGAATGGATGATTAATGTTGTGAATGTTTATGCAGATGGTTGTTATTCACTTCTTGTATGATGATGAAATATGGATTAAATGCATGATGCTATACTGTAATCAGTAGGTGAATGTTAGGGAAGCATCGTTGAAATATATGTATATATCGGCCTGTGTGTTTATGTCTTAAGTCACGACGTAAGTCATAGACGGTCTGTTAGTACCAGTCAGCTGCGTCGCACTAGTTGCACCAGCTGTGAGGTTGGGAACAAGGATAGGTTGCACACATTAACATATTGTTGTGCTCAGTCATGCAATACTGACTCTACCGTCCAGCTATCCAGTTTCCTTTGTCGAGCGCCTTGGCCGTGCACCAAGGGACGATGATCCCTTGACAATCGTGGAAACATGGTTTCGGTGGTTACCCATTGAAGAGATATCTTGGGTGTGACTGTGCTTACTTTGCAGGTGTTGCTGACGGAGCTTGCTCTGTCAGGCCGATATCTCAGATGTTTGTTGGGTTGAAGGGCTGCACAGAACCAAGGTCGCCCAAGTTAGGAAAAGTGGCCAACAAATGGTTCTGTTGTCGGGACCTTATTGATCAAGAGAGAAAAATGTTGTGGCATCCAATGAAGAATGAGATAGAAGATTGGCTGGATTCTAAAACACTAGCATTCACGCAAGAAGAGAGCACATGGACACAGTTGAGCACAGAGAACTGGATAGACGAATATATATATTCTGATATTCATGAGATCTTCTTTGCTGAGTTCCCTATTTTACTGCATGAATGGTTGTCAAGATTGGCGACTAAGGAGACAAAATTCCAGAGAAGAGAGACCATCGAGTGGAGTGATCAGTTGGTTGTGAGGTAACCAGTGTAAGTAACACCATCTCTAGAGTTGTTGATTTTTGGGTTGATAGTATATTGCAAGGATATATTACTGAGTTTGTAGTAGATACTATAACCTCATATAGTGAAGCTGAAAGAAAATTTTTCCAAGGACCCCGAAGAAGATACTTGTTATGTATTAGTACATGGATAAAAATGCTTTCCTAGGAGAAGGGTATTTTGCAGCTGAGTAGTTGAGTTGCGTGCCTAGAAGGAGGCTACGTTGTGGACGACCTATTAAGAAGATGGGAAAGGATGAGTTGAAATGTTCCCTGGAAGTACAAAACCTGAACTAGAAGTTGGAGTCCTAAGGAGTGGAAGAATATTCAGGTCAGGAAAGAGAAGGAAAACCGAAATGGGACGATGAAATCCTAGTTTTTTCGAGGGAAACAAACACAAACTTCGATCATGCGAAGACGAAGGGTATTGCGGTGAAGAGGAGGACTATAGCTCAATTTCGGAAGGACCTAAAGATTCTGAGGATTCTGAGGAGACGTCGAGGTCAGGACGCAACTAAATAACACCAGCAATATTGCCAGAGGTAAGATCTAGAGTTTCATCCCCATAAAGGACTGCTGATACTGATAGTGCTAGCCCTGTAACTAGTGCATGAGAAGGTACACCCCCTTTGAATCCTGTCCCTGAAAACCCCGATGCCAACTCAATGGCTACGACAGATGTCCGGTTACCCACATTCAATGGAAATGGAACAGAAGACCCAGAACATCATTGGTTCCTCTGTGAAGTTGTTTGGATGGTGCGTTTAGTCCATAATGCAAATATAAAGAAAGCATAGATGATCACGACCTTGAGGGGTCACGTGCTAGATTGGTTCATGAAGTTCTGTGCCACACCAATTGAAACACCGCAGAAGACCCTTGAAGAGATCCAAGCTGCAATGATCTATGAGTTCAGGAAACCTAAATTGGAGTCGCAGTGTATTACCGAAATTAAAGAAATCAAACAAGCACTAGCGGAAACAGTATGGGATTTTGACCAACGGTTTAAAACACTAATGGCCAAGGTAAGCTTCCAAATGTCCGATGTACAACATAAAGAGTGGTTTATTGTTGTGTTGTTACCACACATCTAAGGGCCGCTAATGCAGCAGAAGATTGAATAGTAGATAGAAGCACTAGAACTGGAAATGAAGTTAGAGGCCTCGCCCATTGGCGATGGTGCAGATTCAGTCGCAGCTGGCCAATCTAACGATACAACTTCAGGACATCAAGCAGGGTAAAGAAGCACAAGAAGATTTGTGGTGCACAAAATCTATAATGGACGGACCCACTAAGGATAATTGTCCGACCTTCATGAACTACGTTACGTCAGGTGCACCCAACCCATTAAATGGCCATGGGCTACCATGGTGTCGCATATGCCAGTCAAGAGGCCATCACGACGAAGAATGTTTATATTTGGAAAAAGTTGTAAGTACCCCTGCAAACCTATTCTGTAAATTTTGTAAATCAATAGGACATGATGAGAAAGATTGTAGAGCATATCAGCTCTTGAAAGAAAAGGTTGTCGACACCTACTTAATGAAAAATGAAGGGTTCGCTTAGGCTGAATAGGCTTAAGCCTCGTATCAGCCTGCGCAGTTCCCACCTAATCAGTACCAACTACAGTATGCACCTCAGCAGTCGTACGCACAACAAAATACCTATCAGCCACTCTACCAATAGAACCGGTATCCACCATAACAACCACACCTGCAAGGAAGGGGTGGCGAAAAATTTAGAGGAAGAGGAAGAGGTCAAGTTACGTGCTATAACTGTGGACAACTGGGTCACTATACCAGATATTGTTTAGAGCCTGCGAAGGCATGTTCCTACTGTAAGGGACATGACCATAATGTCGAACAATGTCCTCAGCTGATCGCAAAGTGGCAAGCAAGGACCATCGCAGGACCTAACCCTGCACAGAACCCGAATCCAAACCCAAACCCAAATCTGAATGTGAATGTTCAAATTATTGCAGCTGAACCACGAGACCTGAACATCGCGGTCGTAACTCGAGAAGGAGCGATAACTAGAGCAGACCAGGATAAACCACAAGAACAACCGTAGCCACAAGTATGGCCAGCGACATAGAAAAAGGAACCATTGAACGTCCAGAAATAGAAGGAAGTATTCTGGGACGTACATTCAAAATTCGTAGGCCCAAAAGTACCCTCAACATCTGCAGAAGTCAATGAAATGCCTGAACGGTTTCAACGCATATTCCAGGAAAAGGTTCCACCAAAGGTTAGTAAGCTAAGAACCTTTGTGTCAAGTTGTTTAACGCTAATGTAAGATAAAGATGTTATTGCAGAACTACAAGAAATGATAGAAGAGATACCTGTAGAGCCATGACCTGAAAAGAAAGTTAACCAAGCATGAAAAAAATTTAAAACTGGCCGCGAGTTGAGGATGACTGCGCATATAGGTGATTCCGACATGGATTATATCATCTTAGATCTGGGCTCAGATGTCAATATTTTTATGCGACAAACTTGGGAAAGTATGGGCAAGCCACGCTTGGACTGGTCTCCTGTCCAGTTGTGACTTGCCAATTAGGCGAAGGTCCTACCCATTGGCCGGCTAAGCAATGTCTCTGTCGATGTCGAAGGATTGCGCACATTTGTAGACTTTGAAGTCATTAACATTGTTGATGACACGAATCCATACCTCGTTCTATTGGGAATAGATTGGGCCATAGATAATCAGACCATCATAGATTTCTCAAAAAGGATTCTCTCATTTGAAGATGAGGAAATGAGGGTAGTATCACCCATCGATCCAAAAAAAAAAGAGATGAGAGACCAAAATACGTAACCTAGCTCTATTGCAGGGCTGCGATAGAACCACCATAGAAGCCCAAGAGATAAGTGCAAGTGTCAAAACATGCAAGATGCAAGTCACCATGCAAGCTCAAGCAAGGAAAATGAAGCTTGCGGTGGGTATAGAAAGAAGCTGCAGACCAAGAAAATTGCGCGACAAAGGAAATCGACGCAGAATTAGAAATAGGCGCAAAAAGCTATCACTTGAGGGGGGAAAGCGAGAAAAGCAAAAAGCCATTAGTGCATGGGAAAACAAAAAAGCGGTAAAAGGATGCAAAAAGCAGGAATGACAGGCTGGCTGGCATTAAACTACAAATCTCTGACAAAGATCATGGCAGCTGTGACAGTTAAGTGACATTAATTCGATGCAGTACAAGGAGCAGGGCGGCATACTTTTTGGTCCCATCACCCATCCTTGACATAACTACCACAACTATGCTGACAGGTACAGCCCGTAAAGTGAGTTGCAAAAGTTAATGAAGAAAGTGTCGGTAGAAGCAACCAGAGAGATTGATTAGACCTCGACATCTCGTCAAATGATGATTGTAGGACGCAGAGGGCCATATAAATACTTGGCCTCCTTATCAAGCATTCTATTATGCACTGTGAAGACCTGAGAGAACCAAAGCCACATGATTACAAAGCTAGACCCTGCCATCCTTGTTCAATCACACCGACGTCCATGGTAATTAACATCCCCAGTGAGATTGAGGCATTAGAAGCAATTGTTATCTCTGGTTACCTCATTGAAGAGGAAGAAGAAATATAGTCACCTGAGGTGCAGCAACCACAGCAACAATCAGAGATTGACTCCATGGCAAGAACGCGCAACCAACATATCAGAGGGGATGGTCATTCTACCATTCCAACCCCTGGTTCATGTGTTGTGCCTAACCCAGCTCAAAGAATGCCAGTTGCTCTGGGACCACAACAAGAAGTTGTAGTGCTTGACAAAGAGCCGAGGCAGCCCGATGAGATGCAACCAGGAGAGGCATCTAGAATACCACAACCACAGTGGAGGAAATGCAAGGCTACGGCCCCTCTGGATGACCGAAGAAAGGCACCTGCTGGTGAAGAAGCAGAGGATGTCATGGAAGAAGAATCACTGCCACGAAGAGGGCCGGGAGCAGAGCGAGCTGATCTAAATTTCATGCACTACATTCGGCCAAGGAGAATCGAAGCAAAGAAGAGCGCTCTCCCAAAGAAGGCAATGACTACTCTGGTCATGTTGTGAATTCCTATCGGCGTTCCCTTGCTAAAGGATATCCTGCCTGAGTTTGCTAGGTTAAAGTTCTAGGACTTTGACACTCAAAAATAGGAAGGATTACAGATAGCATACTCCATGGCCGTGGACCAGTATGCTACAAGTGATGCCCAGGTGCTCAAGCCAATGGATTGGGCCAAGGGACTTGCTCGCGCAGGTCTGACAAACATGTTGTTCATGCCTCACTTTGGCCATAGCATACAAGTCAATACGTACATGAAGCAGTTACTGGTCTGCTTCCATAGGGGATTCCTATGGCTGGATCAACCATATTCGGTGGATGACGAGTTAATTTCAAGGATCACTAGCCTCCCAAACGAAGGCAATGATCCTGTGCCATACTTGGCCAAGCAAGATGTTAACCCTATCAAGCGGAAGCATAACCTTCAGCGAGTGGGTCGGGGCTTCTTGATTGGGCCCATCTAGGACAAAAGTGTGCGCGTCGCCGCAAAGAACCTATCTTGTAAGATGCTCCACAAGATGATACACAATCAATGTTTGACAGCGGTGGTGGAACTCACAGATTTATGTGCGCTAGGAGGAGTATTCAACTGGTCACAATACTTGTTGAAAGAACTTATAGACGATGCGATGAAGGCTCAGCACAAGGACACCTACAAATTCCACTATTCCTAGCTGCTGATATTGATTTCATTCACTATGTGGGGTAACCCACCGAACTACGTACAGATGGATGTCCCTCTACCTTGCCTTGGTGCAAGGTACTAGAATTTGTGGGAAGATAAGGTAGACACTGATCGACAGAAGGATAACAACATTGCATTCTTCTTACATGCAGAGGCATTGCGTGATGTTGTTCGTTGATCCTACAGAATCTGTTGACACTGAGAGGGGGGGTGAATCAGTGTGAAGCAATATTTTAAATCTTTCTTAGCTTATCACGGTTAGCTACCAATTCATCAATCCATTACTCTACCATAATCATTTCATAAACATCATTCACATAGCATAAGCATTTCATTCATAAGAATCATAACACAGAAGAACACCACACAATATGAATTTGTAATCTTTTTATATTATTTTGGTCCGGCTACAACCGTTAGGCAAAATCAGCACCTACTGATAAATAGAGCACCTACTCTTAATCCAAGACCCTGCCTGGTTTTCTTAGACCCTGCTAAGAAGGGTTTGAGGTATCCTAACCTCAGAAGCAAGACAAGCTTGCTTTTACAATTAAGGTTCATTGTCATCATACATATGACATCTCTGTCACATCATCAACACTGCTCATCACATCAACTCTGCTGAAATTCTGCTGCTCATAGATCTCTGGTCAATCTCTGCTGTACCACTGCTCACTGCTGCTCATTAAACTCTGTTGTAACACTAACACTACTGCTAGCCATACATTCTTCACTCATCACCATCATGTCATGGATGCACTACTGTAGGTGTATCACAAGAAATACTGTCATCATCATCATGGTCTGATCATAACTTGACAGAGCTGAGCATGTCAAGCCTTCAAAGAATTTCAACTTAAACAACACTGCTGCAATAGTCTATCACTTCACACATCATACTTTACATACTGCTGTACTACTGCTTGTACACTACTATACACATCCTCAGACTTCATCAGTCATGCAGACTCAGTCAATTCTGAACTTGTGCATACCATGCTTGTCAAGTTCAGCACAGTCAAGCATTTAGCTTTGTGACTGTCAAGCATTCACCATCAATCTCTAATACTGTTCCATCACAATCACATAATGTGAATTCATAACCACGTATTAATGTCTCTGCAAATCTGATTTCGATGCTCAACCAAGGATTCAAGTCCACCTCTTCTATGCCAAATGGTATGCACCGTGTCAAGCCAAATACTATACTCTGTTTATTACAATAATCAAAACCATCTATAGATTGCTGCACTTGATTGATCACATACAGCTGGAGAACAACTTGGTTGACTGTGTCCTGGTTATATGTTGCTCAAACAGAGCCCAGTGAAAGCTGTACACATGGCTACAGCTTGCCAAGCATGTTAAAAGAAAATTGTGTTGTTTGTTGTAGCATATAATTGTATTCACTGCTGTGTCTGTCATATCAACACAGTCTGGTTGTTTGTCAATTAAACACCATTTCATCATCGTTCACTCCACCATGATCCACTTCATCAGCCTTCTAAAGCTTCAAAATGTGCATGTCATACACACAGACTATGTATCTTGCACTGTGTCAACTCCACCATTTGGCTGTCAACTGAGTTTAGGGCTGTGTATATGCTTCAAAAACCTGAAGGCAATACCGAGCTCTGTCTTCTATCATAAATAAATAAAAATATGTTGCTAGTTTGAATGCCTCACCTCAAGTCTGAACTTCAGCTGCTGCTTGTCATATTGAATTGCCTGAAGGTGAAGATGGGTGCCCGGCCTTCCAATCCTTTCTTCAAATATCAAAACAAGGTGACCTGAACTCAAAAGGCCTATAGCGTGATTGATATGGACTACTGAATATGAACAAGTGTGACCATAACTCTTCCCTTACACTGTGCAGACTTCCTTCACTTGTACAAAATGACTGTAGGTAAATGAATGTTCACATATGAAGATTTCTGTGTCTTCTTCAACAGTGGTGTGCCCTTCCCACAATAAATACTCCCTCTTTTTACTGTAACATATCACAAAAATGCAGAGAATCAGACTAAAGCCTTTTTGGATGGTATGCTCCCTCCTCCAAGGCAATGCTAACAGGGGTACTGCACAAGCATATCTCCTATCTGTCCACTACAATTGCTGCCTGAAACTTAGATCCAAAATCTTACACCATCGTCACCCACTCATACCAAAATATATCAGACTTCTGAACACAAAAAGAACATGTCTGCGGCTGCCTTCAGCCTCTGAAAAAACTCAAAGATAAAGAAAAATATCAGACTTAAAAAAATAATGCTCTGCTGTCAAATGTAACAGCTCCTAGCTCCAAGTGTTTCACTGCTCTTTCAGCAAAAATTTTCCTTCAAACTGCTACAAAAAAAAAACATCAAACAAGAATTGACTGCTGCCATGAAATTTCCACAATTCGCTGCTCCTCTTCTGCTATAACCCTCGGCATTGATCCTCAGTCCAAAAATTCAGAGCTATCCCATCAAATTTCCACACAAAACGAGCTGCTCCAAAAAAAAAAATTCCACTGCTCCTGCGGCTGCCTCAGAGATGGCTGAATTTCCCATCTCAAAAAATGAAGAATTGCGTGGGGTATTTATACTAAATTTTCTTCCATAAATTGCTGAGCCGACATGTATAAAATTATAATTTTTTAATGAATTTAAATTGCTGAGCCGACATGTAAAAAATTATATTTTTTTAATGAAATTTTTTTTTTTATGGGCCGACATGCATTTCCTTTTTTTTTAATTCTGGGCCGACATCTTCTTTCTAAGACTGTTTGCGGGCATTTTAAATTTCCAGAGTGTGTTCTTCGATGCACTTCAAATTTAGTTTTGGTCACTCACTGAATCTATTCTCCTCCTCAAAGTCAGATGCCCCTGAGGCTTTTACAGTTGGTTGAGTGGTGTTTCCTACAACTTCACTGGAAACCTCAGCAGGCAATGAATTAATAGCAGAGTGATATTCATATGACTTGCTCATCAACCCACTATGTGAATTCTCTGTAACTTCCAATATTGCAGTCTGAGAAGTAGCATCCAATGGCTTAGTTCGTGGAAGAAGCCTTAACTTGGGCCGCACCAAAACATCAGATTGCACATGAACTGAAGCATCAGTGACACTTGTTGCAGAAGCATGGATATTGTCAATCAATGGTGGTCTGTGGCCACTAAGAGGACTGGCTACACAAACATCTTTCGTTGCAAACCTGTTTCTAGTAGCTTCATTATCAGAACTGTGCGCAGCATTGCTCCCCAAAATAAAGTCTGAATAAAGTGTGCTCTTTGCATCCTCAGACTTGAAAGAATCCCTAGAAGTGCCCAGATTCCATGATTCATGAGCTCTTTTGGAATTAGAGTAAGACCAAGCACCTTCACAACCATTTTCAACTTGGGGTGATAGTAAGGCCCTCTCTTTGAGGTGATTGTTAACACGGTTAACTTCTGTAAGGTCTATGACAGGAGACATTTGCCTTGAGACTGTGTTGGCAAGAGAGGTTATTTGATTTTTATCCAAGTCTGGATAGCCTTCAATGTTATTCCTCCTAACATCTCCATAGCCAGAATATTCTACGCTAAGACCATGTTGGCATCAATGACAATTTCATCAACAGAATCCACGTTGCAACGGTGCATAGGTACGCAGCTTTTATCAAGTTCCAAGTTGAAGAGCATAATATAATCCTACTGTCGACAAGGGACCCGCTCAAACAGGTGCACCATGCGGACTTCATGGTGACAAATGAAGACATGGATGCAATCATAAGCCTTTGGCCCGAGGAATGGCACGACCCACTAGTAGAGCCGCTGCCTGAAGAGCAGAATGCGGAAGAACCACCACTTCACCAAGTTAATGGCGAAGAGCATGAAGGCGACGACAACCAAGATGATCATTCCCACGAACACAAGGAGGATGATGATGATATCGGTAACTCAGACCATCATGCATTAGAGCACCCTCCAAGTCAAGTGCATGCACAAACACAAACGCATGCACAGCAAGAAGATGGCCACTAGTCCAAAAAGAAGCAGAAAGACGACAAAACAACAAATACGAACACATTGACTAAAGATGATGTGTAGGAACTTGCTGACGTTGTTGCTAAGGTCGCATAAGATAACCTCGCTAGTCTGAGGACGCAGCAATTAAACATTGCTAACCAAATCGAGGGCCATCTCAATAAGTTAATAGAGGCCATCTAGGATGTCAAAGCCACTGTGGAGGCAGAGACATATGGTGTTGATCCTAGTATTCCACTAGTTACACTAGGGTTAGTGCTGCCAATCAAAGTGACGATTAAGAGGCAGGCACTGGATGCAGACACAGAGAAAAGTGTAGGCCCTGATGACGACAGTACGCAGATCGACTTCTCCAAGCTAGCCTTGAATGAGATCTATGAAATTCAGCGGGCGGTTGCGTCTAAAATTTGTCTAAGGGAAAATGTTGTTGCTTATCAGGCAACAAAACAGCAACGAAAGACAAAGTTGCGCAAGGCCCTATTGAAGCAGAAAGAGCAAGAACTGCAGGGGCGCATCACCCTTCTTACCGAAAAGGGACAGGAAATACTAGCTTGTGAACAAAGCCACATCACATTACTGGACTCTATCAGGAATGGCATCGCAGCATTCCTGCAATAAGCAGGGCAAGAAGATGAAGACTCCATGGCTAAAGTAACCAGGCTCACGAAGATCATGCAAGATCTTCGACAGCGAGTGGAAGAGCTGCAATCTAGGTAGATGCCAAACACACCCCCAGAGGTGCTTGAGGAAATAAGAATAGCAGCATCTGAAGCTGCTGAGAAAATCAGAGAAGGCGAAGCACTCTGCGCAAAGGCTGCAGATGCTGTCGCTACCATTTGGGGAGCGCTACTCGAAGATGAAACAACTGAGCGGATCAGACAGAGTACGTGAGAGGCAGATGAGAAAATTAGCGCTGCAAAGGCGGAAATGAGGAAGCTGCCCCTTCAATAGAAGGTCACCAAAAATGTAGAGATCAAGAGACTACAACAAGAAGTGTAGGCCCTTCACGAACAAGAACAGGCTAGGGAAGCTGAGGTAGAGACACATCAGTTGGAAGCCGAGCAGCTCACAGACCTTATTCAGCCTGTGCAACAAAAACTTCAAGGCATAGTACAATCAATAGAGGCAGAACCGTTGGAACATGTCTGTTCCAACCGTGTTGAGCAGTTGGTTGTGCAAGCAGAAGAAGTTGCAGAGGAAGTCTCTAAGGTTCAACATATGGTGAATACATTCGAGGACAAGTTTTGTCCTCCTGCGAGCCTGAGCCGGCGCCAAGAACTTAAAATTGTGCAAGGAAATAAAGCCGAGGTGCGCAACAAAAAAACAAAAATCTAAAGGGAGGAAAGCAGTGAGCGAGGCATCCCCAGCGCAACTTAGCGCGGAAAGAGGAAGTTGCGCAGAAAGAGGACGTTGTGCAGAAATAATGGTGCGCTATAAACCCACCAACAAACCAGCTAACAGACAACTAGCAGAGGTTGCAGATCGTTGGCAAATGTCGGCGAATCGTTAAATGCATAAGGATTCAACAAAGATTTGGTGCTCGCGACAGGACATCGCCTAGGACGGAATGACTAGCTCATCATGTGCGGGAAACTCTGTGATAGTGATCGACCATCACATCAACACTCGATCATGGATGTTAGTATGGGAGAATGACAGCAGGATTAATCATAGCAAATTGGAGAGGCAGATCTAGTGCGCTAGAAGAAGGTCTTGTCCTAATGATGCACCTGGATAAGCCAAGATGCCAGGTGAACCGATGCTCCTCTTATAAAATAAGGGCACGCCTAGAGCAAACATCACTTGGTCATGTTGCTTGAAGTACCAGTTACATATGGGTTGGGGTGTGCCATGGCGAGCAACTCTACTGGATAAAGTAGTTGCTGCGACCTTCAGTGTGTGGCTTATCTCTGAACATGGGAATAAGGAAGATGTTAACAGTCTGCAAGTTATTTCGACCCAGCTAGAAGTCTTTGGCGAAGTCATCCTTGGCTATTTCTTTTTCAATTGGTTAGCAGTCCTGGCTACGACACCCGAAAGGAATCTGGTGGGGTTCCAAGTTTTTGCCCCACTTCACTAAGCCTGCAGGGCTGGCAAGCAGGCCCAACTTCCGACAGTCCAGGTGAGGCCAGCATGTGGGGAAGGACAAAAGAAGGGCTACATGGCCAGATATGGCTTGTATACTGTGATGATCAGGTGAAATTTGTCAAAGTTTGGGGAATCACTCGACTCGGATCACTCCCTTGAATTTGAGGATTCTCTGGTTTTCAATATGACAACGCTTCAAAATTTATATCTCTGGCACATGCGATCATTAGTTGAGCACTGGCCCGCCCAGCTTTGCAGAACAGGAAGTGGAATAGCAAGATGAAGGGGAAAAGGAGGATGAAGAGGACTGAGAAGAACAACAGAAAGACAAGCTGTAGCAAGCACAAGGAAAACCCCAGGAGCCTGAGAATGATAATAAGAATTGGATTGCTGTGTCAGAATGGGAAACTAACAACCTTGGTGAAATTTAGAAGTGCAACTCACTATTAAGAGTCTTTAGAGGATGCCGAGGAAGAAATTGTATGACTAAAGTAACTAACGCTTTGTCATCTAATTTTTTTTTCTAAGTATGGGATGTGGCCACGATGCAGGAAACACCGCCAAAAAAAAAAAACAAGATGCGCAAGGCAAGAAGCAGGAGAAGGTGCACGGAAAAAAAAAAAAAAAAAAAAAATTCAAAAGAAGCGGCTGTGCATGTCGCACCATCTACTATGTCCACTACTTAGTGGCTTGGGATGAGCCACATGTGAGTGTTGGGGGCCTATTGGCCTGAGAAAGGAGCACAAGGAAGAATTTTGCACGCAAGCAAAAGAAGGTATGTCGCACGTGCGACAAAAAGAAAGGAAGGTCGCGAAGGAAGCAAAGTACCAACGTAGGAAGAATGGAGAGGTGCGTGATGAAGGAAAGGTGAGCGCATGGCTATGCAGGTGATAATGATCGGAGAATGATAGGTGCATATCGTGGCCGCTTAAGGCAGTGTAAGCCTGCGGCCACGCACATACGAGGGAATATTTGTAAGTCAGGCCGATAGTGCCTCGTGTCAAGTCGTAATCACCACAACTATAGCCTGCGGAGCGGTTGATGGTGACAGTTAAAAGAGTGCCTATATGCATTCGACCCTATGTGGTCATGTAAAATAGTATAAATAGGAGGGATTCAGCAGCTAGAGGGTTGGATGTTGGAAGGGGTTGTTGATCCCCTGTTGGTGATAGTTGGATTTTCAATAGTTATTGTCAGTTGTTCATGGGTGATCCCTAGCGAAGGACGCCATTTTACTGTAATTCTATAGAGGGTAGAAGAGGGGAAGACTTAGGAAGAGTCGGGTAATGATAGGAAGCTGTTGAGCTACGGATCTGACTGCTGTGTGTGTAGACCACTAGGAGTAGAATTAGGGTAGAAGAACAAACCAGAGAGCATGAGAACCAGAAGTCGGAGTCATAAAGACATATCATAAGATCATTCTGCATCCTGCAAACTGCAAGGTGCTATACCCTTTTCTCATGCCAGATGAAGAGCACCTTGGTGGTTTTTCCCAGATGGGTTTCCACATTATCTCTTGTGCTTGAATGGATGATTAATGTTGTGAATGTTTATGCATATGGTTGTTATTTGCTTCCTGTATGATGATGAAATATGGATTAAATGCCTGATGTTATACTGTAATCGGTAGGTGAATGTTAGGGAAGCATCGTTGAAATATATGTATATATCGGCATGTCCGTTTATGTCTTAAGTCACGACATAAGTTGCAGACGGTCTGTTAGTACGAGTCAACTGCACTACACCAGTTGCGCCAACTGTGAGGTCGGGAACAAGGATAGGTTGCGCGCACTGACATATTGTTGTGGTCAGTCGCACAAGACTGACTCTACCGTCCAGCCATCCAGTTGCCTTCATTGAGCGCCTTAGCCATGCGCCAAGGGACTATAATCTCTCGACAATCGCAAAAACATGGTTCCGACAGTTACCCATCGAAGATATATCTCAGGTGAGACTGTGCCTGCTTTGTGGGATTTGTCGACGAGGCTTGCTCTGTCAGGCCGGTATCTTGGGTGTTTGTTAGGTTGAAGGGCTGCCCAGAACCTGGGTCACGCGAGTTAGGAAAAGTGGCCAACATGTCCAAACTAGTGTTCAGATAATGACAAATAGAGAAAAAGGCCACCATCGTCTTGAAAAGAAGATCAAGACATACTAGGTGATGATACTTTCAAGAAAAAAGATGAAATGACAGATTTTGATGATGGAAAGAAAGACGTCGACGAGATGGAAGATTTCATTGTTGACAAAGCAGAGGATGTCGATGAAATGGCTGACTTCATCATCGAAGCACCAAAAGTCGTCGACAAGATGACCAATTTTACTAGCAGTAGAACATAGAAGACACGTAGACATTGAGTTGCATTACGAACAAAGAATAAGTTGAGCAACATGATCTTCCTGTGGAGAGGAAGAGGCAAAAGTATAAATTCCTTGGCACACACTTTAGAGTCCGTATTCAGCTTTCAAAATTGGTGATGTTGATGAGATTTTTCATCGCGTCTATCATACTTCTCCAAAGCATTAACTTTATCCGATAGAAGAAAGGAATGAAGGCAAACAGCAAAGGAAGATGCGAAGAACATTGAAGAGGTAGAAGCAGTATGTGCTAAAGCTGTCAACCAAGTCTCTCAGGCTTGCGTAGCGCTTATAGATAATGCAGAATTGGAGAAAGTCACAGAGGAGTTGCGCACAGCTGAGACATAGGTAAATCAGCTGAAAAATGAGATGAAGCAGTTACCCTTAGTGCAGAAAATAGCTAAAGCAACAGAGATGAAAAAATTGCAACAACAAGTCATAGTGCTGCGCACGAAACAACAACAACGCGCAGATAAGATTGAAGAGTTGCAGGTTGAAGCTGAAAGAGTTACATGCGTCATTCAGTCTGTACATCATAAGGTGTGAGAAGTAGTAGAGTCAGCTGAAAAGGTAGTGTTAGAACATATCAGTTCTGACCTTGTGGAACAATTAAAGAAGGCGGAGGAAGAAGTGCGACAGGAAGCAGATTGACTAATGAAAATCTAACAAGATTTTCAAGGAAAAGATGATGCAAGTGAACAAAGGGAGGACTAAGCTTTGTGTGGTTCGGGATGAGACACAAGTGAGTTGCAGGGGCCTGTTGGGACTAGGAAAAGGTAAGAAAAATCACTTAGAATTATGCCTAAGTATGGAAAGGAGCTAAGGAAAAAGAAGAGAAAGGAGCTGCGATAAAGGGATCGACGGAATAAAGGAAGGAAGAGGAGATTAAGAAAAAGAAGGAGAATGAAGTGTGACAGAGGCAGATAAAGAGGAAGTAGTTGAAGAATATGTCACAACAGAAGAATAAGTTGTAACAAAAGAAAAGCTACGATAGAAGGGAAGGACATGACAGAGAAAGAAGGCGACAGAGTGGAGCCATGTCAGAAGGTGTGCAGTGACACAGCAGTTAGAAAGTGATAGGTAATAAAGATGGTGAGTATGAGGTCAGTTGGAACTGATAGAAGCCACACGTATGAATGTATCTTTATAAGTTAGGGCGTTAGTTCCTACTATCATGTGTCGCTAGAATAGGAAAGACATCATGTTGGCTAAGTATAGGAAGTCGGCTGAGAAAGTGACATGAAAAGAGTCTGTAAAGAGTCTATAAAAGGAGGAACCCAAGTTGTATGCAGGTTAGCCCTTTCAGTGTTGTGACGCTCTAATTGTATTATTTGTTAGTTTTTGCTAAGTGCATTGAGTCAAGAATTTGCAGCTGAGTGCATAGAAGTGTAGAAGAGACTGAGTCGATCCAGGATGAGTGCAGATCGGCAGTAGAGTCAAGTAGAGAAATACCAGAGATAGAAGATTAGATAGCATGAGAGGAGAGAGAAGTTTGTAAAGATAAGCAAGGAAGATCTAGACCAGAGTCTACAGCTTAGTGCACAGACCAAAGCTGCCATATATTTCTCATGCCATATGAAAAGCACCTTTGTGGTTTTTCCCTAGATGGGTTTCCACATTAGATTCCGTGTTTTATGTGTGAATGTTGAATGTGTTTAAGTCGCATGTATATATGTTTTTGTGAATGAATGCCTATGTAGTTGCTTAGGAACGAGTATATATATGTATTGTTTGCACTGTTATAAGTTGAATGTATCTATGCAGCACCGAGGTTGTTGTCATATTATTTATAAGGGAAGAAGTGGGTCGCAGTCTAATTGTGCATAGTAAGCATAAACAATCCATCCATAGGCTTCTGTCAAGCACCTTGGTAAAAGACCAAGGGACGTGAAATTCCCCCGCCAAATGTGGAAATGTGGTTCTGGTAGTTACCCATAGAAAGATATATCGGGTGAGACTACATCTGCTTCGCAGGTGTTGCTGACTAGGCTTTGCTCTATCAGGCCGATATCTTGGGCTTTGTTGTGTGCAAGAGAGAATGGATTGAACCTGGGTTGAAGAGACGCCAGAAGGCCAACAAATAATGATTAAATATTTTAGCCTAAGCATTAAGTGGATTTATTATATTCCCACATAAACCATCAATAAATTGCAAGCAAATCCTTGATAGGGTGTAAGAAGGAGACACCCATTACCATCAAGAACCAATGAAGAATGACCAATAATGAAAACGACCAATAATGAAAACATTAATATGCCCATGATGAAGTGCTAAGAAACTCAATATGGAGTAATAATTTACCAAATCATTTTGTCTCCAAACTCTTCACAAACACTACTTAGGAACATGTGAAGCAAACATGGAACTAATTGCAAGAAATGTCCTTCGAGAGAAAGGGCATGAATCTTCATGGCAAGTCCACAATGTGTCAAAGGAAAAATCTCCCCATCAAGAGATTGTATCATAACATCACATGAAGTCGAATGTGATCCAACAAAATGAAAGTGGAAATGATCAACTAGAGTGCTTTAGTTAAGAATTGGAACATGATCTCACAATGATCATATAGTGCTCAAATGGGAATCACGTGTAATGCAAAATGATTATCCCATTAAAAATACATGATGCCAAACAAAGCACCAATTTAAGCCATCATGAAACTGTATTAAACATGATGTTATCAAGTCAAACAAAGCAAAGATGTACTAGTACCATTTTGAATAACCATATCTCCAAATCAATACAAATTAATATCGTCAGTGCATAGAGTGAAAGAACTTATAAAATTTCACTCAAAATAGTATCCAAATCAGCAATTTATGATCATGTTAAGGTACAACATTCAATTCCAAACATGGATTTTTGGAAGCAAATGTAAATCACCATCAATAAATAGAATAATCCATTGAAACCACCTACATCATTGTTAAGAGAACTTAAAAGTACACAATCTAGATTAAAACACACTAAAAAAGGATGTGACATGCAAAGTTATGAGAAATAGAAAATGAGCTTAGAAAATTGAATTGCAAACCCTGTAGATTGATATTGGGCAATTCCTATGATGACCGAGCGCAAAGGAAATTGCTTGTTCCATGTTGACAGGTGATGTGTTTAGTGTTGTATGATATGTGCTTTGAAATGAAAAACTATCATGGTAGTGCCATAATCTGAAATTGATCTTAATGCTACAAAAAGTGGAAACTAAGACCAAATCTTATTGATCTAAGGGTTGTTGTATGTGACACGATCTTGAATAAGGCACAAGATAAAGATATATGCACACATAGACCAAATAGAGCCATATTTGCTAGAATATGGGTTGCAATGAACCTTCAAGATTGTATGACATAGAAATTTTTTCCCTTGTGGATGGCAATGGCCACATGAAACTATCACAATGCATCCAAAAGCATCAAGTCTATTGAAACCATAGGTGTACCCTAACAACTAGAGTGCCCAAGGCAAGAGGAAAATGAGTCCACACAAATGGCATTGTATCAAAAATATAAGCAACATAAAGTTATTTCGTGCCAACCCATCCACATCAATGTGTAATAAGACTTTGATTCCCACATATGCACCAAAAAAAAAATCATGCGGAGATGGTTAATCTCGATAGCCTGATAACATTTTCCACTACCAATTATCTATACTCGACATCCAAAAATATCCCAACGCACGAAAATGGATCCACCTATCCATCACTTTCATTTCCTATGCATTGCAACCATATTAGTTGTTCTTTTGATGCCAACATGTTTGATAAATTAGGAACCACAAACCTATAACCTCCAACAACCAAAGCGTGAGGGAGACACCCATGGAAGAGGAAACACATTCATATGCACATGCTTAAAACCGCCAGATCTGAGTGAAATCACTGCAAAGAACTTAGATATGGGTCAAATCATTGCTAAAAAACCATGTCTAAGTGAAATCACTGCCAAAAAAACTTCCAACAAGTAAATCATCCCTACAACATGCAAATTGACCTTCAACACATAGAAATTAGCCCTCAAAATGATTCTCCAAGGAGAGTAATCATGGCATGTAGAAAAAGGTCCGAGAGAAACAATCTGTACACATGCAATTTGATAAATAAACGATGGTTGTGCAACTAACAAATCGATCCATATGGTATGTATGAATATGGAGAGGCACTGAAGGAGGCTGGATTGTTAGACGACGAAAAATGAACCCCAATAAAAAAATTCCGCCCAAAAAGACCTTCCGGTTCAAAAGTTATCAACTTCAAAAGAAAAAAATGAAGCTTTGTAAAAAAAGGCTTGGTAATTACGAGACCTAAAAAATTGCCCCAAAAACTTTAGGTTACAGGAAAAAATAAATGTCCTCGACTAGGCTACACAAATGAATTCAGATATGGGAAAACAAAAGCCAAATTTAAAGAATGAATAGTCAATCTTAACCGATTCCTTCGTTTCAAAGACAATGATGAGGTCAAATTTGCAAAAAAATGCTTAGAAAAGGTGAGATATATTCAGATCTGGTGAAAACCTAGGTGGTTGTCCATATAAAATTGTAGATCCACACTAGAAGGGGACCCCAAAGAATAGTTCTATTGAAATCTGATGCAAAAAATTCAATAGATAATTTGTGTAAGGAGAAAGAGCTTAGTAAGTATCTCTGATACCAAGTTACATATGAGAGATATACAATAATAATCCAACCATTCTATATCATATGCAAAGGATCAATAAACAATAAATCAAAGAAACAAAGAATAAGAGACTCAAGAGAGAGGCAAGTATTTACATGGCAAAACCCTAATGTGGGGAAACATCCATGAAAGTTGGTTTTATATTCTTCATGTAAACTCTCCATTCTTACAAATGGCATGATCTCTCCACATCTGAGTGATCTGGCCTAAGGACCGATAAGGTCTAGGCTAAAGTTCAATACCATAAGAAACCCTCAACTCCTCTCACTCCTCTCTATTGATTCAAGGACAATGACATCAATTTATAATAACCATGACGAACCTAGACCATTGATCATAAGCCATAATCAAGGGCAGAGATCAACCAATCCATGATAAGTTCATCAAGAGATAATGGAGAAGTGGTCGATAAGAATGACCTATTAGTGTAGGTCAACGTTACCTGACAAACAGGTCTCCACCTAATAACTCCCAAAACTATCTCCATGTTCACATGTGCACTATTACAAAAGTCTAGTGAGACCAAGTACAAGCGACCACCAAATTATGTTATAAATTTCATTATTATGACACTAAGTATAATATTACATCAAGCCACTAGACAACATTAAGCACATTCTAACATTCCCCCTTAATGTTGACTAGAGGAATGAGCACCTGAGTTGAGGAAGGAGTTTTGTTACGTAAGAATAATAGACACACAATGCGAGAGAAATGAAATCTCACAAGTCTAGTGATGCCTCATGGCATGTACAAATGCCTTGGAATGATGTGTTCACAACTATCATAATGATATGATATACAATAGGAAAGGTGTCCAATAGACAATCATTATATCACATAATATGGCATTGCAGTACATTCCCTCTTAATGACAACTTCAAACATCTTGGATAAAGTGACAAAGATAACTTCAAACTTTGTTGCTATCAAGGATATGTTGTCGAGTGGAACAATGTAAGGAACCATCAATAAGCTACAACTAGATCCTCAATAGGGTGTAAGAAGAAGACACCTTCTAGCATCAAGAACCAATGCAGAAAGACTAGTAATGAAAACATCAATATGCCCATGATGAAGTGCTCAGAAACTCAAGATGGAGTAGAGATCTACAAAATGAATTTGTCTCCAAACTCTTCACAAACACCACATCTCATGAACAGGTGAAGCAAACAAAGAACTAATTGCAAGAAACATCGTTCAAGAGAAAGAGCATGAATCATCACAGCAAGTACACAATGTGTTAAAGAAAAAAACTCCTCACCAAGACATGAAATGTAGTAGAACATGAAGCTGAATCTGACCCAACAAACTGAAAGTGTGGACGATCGACTGAAGTGCTTCAATCAAGAACTGAAATAGGATATCACAATGATCACTAAGTGCTCAAATAAGCATCACATGCAATGTAAAATGATTACCTTGTCACAAATACATTATGCCAAACAAAGAACAAATTTATGACATCAAGAAAATGTCTTAAACATGATGCTAACAAGTCAAACAAAGGAGAGATGTACTAGTACCATTTTGAATAATCATATGGCCAAATCAATATAGACTAATATCACCATTTCATAGAGTGAAAGCCCTTATAAAATTTCACTAAAAATAGTATTCAAATCAACAAGTTATGACCATGTTCAGGTGCAACATTGAAGTTTGGATTTGTATTTTTAGAAACAAATTAGATCGCCATAAATAAACAAAAGAATCCTTTGAAACCACTTACATCATTGTCAAGAGAACTCAAAAGTACACAATCTAGAATAAAAAACACTCAAAACGGATGTGATATGCAAAAGCTATGAGCAATAGAAAATTATCTTAGAAAATTGAATTGCAAACCCCATAGGTTAAGATTGAGTAATTTATCTAATGACTAAGCATAAAGGCATGCCCTTCTACCAAGTTGACAAGTGATGTGTCTTCTATTATGTGATCTATGCTTTCAAATGTAAAACTCTCATGGTAGTGCCACAATATGAAATTGATCTTAATGCTATACAAGGTGCAAGTGAGACAAAATCTCACTATTTTGAAGGCTACTGATGTGGGCCAAGATCTAGAACAAGGCACAATCCAAAGAGATATGCACATAAACCAAATGGATCCATAGTTATAACTTCATTGTTTTTTGGATTTTCAATGTGTGTAGTTTGGTTATTAAACTACATACACAGTGAAAATCCAAAATTAATGAAGCCATGCCTACCCACTATGAAATCATACATACTCAGATCCATAGTTGCGGGAATATGGGTTGCAATGAACCTTCAAGATTGATTGAAATAGACGATTTTTTTTCTTGTGGTCGGCAATGTCCATGTGAAACTATCACAATACATGCAAAATCATTAAGTCTTTGGAAACCCTAAGCATACCCTAACAACCAGAGTGCTAAAGGTAAGAGGAAAATGAATCCATGCAAATGACATTTTTATCCAAAACATAAACAACAAAGAGCAATTTCATGCCACCCCCTCCATAATATGCAACAAGCTTTCGATTGCCCATAGATGCGCCAACAACAAAATCATGTAGTAGTTTCTGATAGCCCGATAATATTGTCTATATCCAAATATCTATAACCAATATCCTAAAGTTTCCCAACGCACAAACATGGACCCTCCTGTCCATCGCTTTCATTTCATGTGCACTACAATCATAGTAGTTGTTCTTCATGATGCCAACATATTTGATAAATCAGAAAACACAAACCTATAACCTCCAACAACAAGAGCATGAGGGAGACACCCAATGAACATGAAACATGTCCACATGTGTAGGAGTAAAATTGCTTCTCAAAACCCTCAAATCTGAGTGAAATCTCTACAAGGAACTAAGATCTGTGTCAAATTGCTACTAAAAAACCATTCTAAGTGAACTGTTGTAAAAAAATATTATAATAGACAAATCACCCCTCCAACAATCAAATCATTGTTCAAGCTAGAGAAATCATCCCTCAAACACACAAATCTACCCCCCAAGTAGAGTAATCACGACATGTTGAAGTAGATATGAGAGAAACGATCTGTTGGCATGCAATTTGGTAAAGAAATGGTGGTCGTATAGCTAAAAACTCGATTAGTATGGTCCATACAATTATGGAGAGGAGCAGAAGGAGGTTGGATTGCTAGATGACAACAAAATGAACCATAAGAAAAAAATTCCACCCAAAACTACCTCCAAGTTCAAAAGTTATTAGCTAAAAAAGAAAAAAAAAAACTAGGCTTGGTAATTACTAGACTTAAAAAATTGCCAAATAAGATTTAAGTTATACAAACAGTTAAATGTCTTAAATTAGGCTAGGAAGATTAATTCAATTTTGGGCAAACATAAGCCAAATTTAACAAATGAATAGTTAATCTTGGTTGATTCCTTTGTTCCAGAGACAATGTCGTGATCACATTTGCATAAAAATACTTAGAAAAGGTGAGATCTATTAAGATCTGGAGAAATCCTAGGTGGTTGTCCAAACAAGATTTCAAATCCACAAGAGAAGGGAGACCCAAAGAACAAATCTACTAAATTTTGATGCAAAATATTCAATAGAGAATTTTTGCAAGGAAAAAAAAGCTCAGTAACCAACTCTAATACCATGTTGGATCTGAGAAATACGCAATAACATACAATAAGAGTCCAACCAATATAATCTCTTGTGCAAATCATGAATAAAAAATAACTCAAAGAAACAAAGAGCAAGAAGGTCAAGGAAGAGACAAGTATTAACGTGGTAAAACCCTAATGCGAGGAAACATCCATGGAAGTTGGTCTTCTATTCTTCATGTAAACTCTCCAATCTTACAATTAGCATGAGATCTCCACATCTGGATGATTTGGCCTAAGAACCCATATGGTCCAGGTTAAGGATCAATACCATAAGTAACCTTCAATTCCTCTCACTCCTCTCTATTGATTCAATGCTAATGACATCAATTTATAGTAACCAAGAGAAACCTAGACCATTGATAATAAGCAATAATCAGGGGTAAAGATTAACCAATCTATGATAAGTTGATCAAGAGATAATGGAGAAGTGGTGGAGAAGAATGACCTATTAGTGCAGGTCAATGTTATGTTCCAAACAAGTCTCCACCAAATAATTGCCAAAGCTATCTACATGTTCACATGTGTACTATTACAAAAGTCTAGTGAGAGCAAGTACAAGTGCCCCCCAAATGATGTTATAAATATCATCATTAAGTACAAGATTACATCAAGCCACTACACAACATTAAATACATTCTAACATAAATAGTGGTCAACATTCTATTAGTAATAACAAAATAGTTATCCCGTGGAGGCATCCAACCATGTCTAATAAATGTTGTTTCATCCATGTTCACTATACTCTATTTTATCCATGTTAAATTGATATTACCTATATATTAACTATTCACATAATTTGTAATTGAATCTACAAACTTAAAGCGAAGGAATATGCAATTCTGAGTTTATCTCCCTTATTTCATTCTTCAAATATAAGAAAATATTTTTCTTACAACATCGTTTCCATATATATCTTATAAAGATTAAAACCTATATGATGAAATTACTCTACTAATTGATAGTAACTAGTTCTTAAACTAACACAAGAATGAATGGAGTCATTCCAACCCTCTATATGAACTGGAGAGCATAGTCCCCTCGGTTATGACGTAAACTAAACAAATAAAGTGTGATAGTCTTGAATCTTCCATTTTAAAAATGTTCATGTATAAACTTTAAACACACAACAATTAATGCATTGAGGAATTGAAACAATACTTCTTGGTAAACTTCTCAATCTATGATTGGTTTAAGAAAACACACATTATATTAAAAAAAGAACCAGAACAATTATAATTTTATATTTAATAAACAGACAACAATTAATGCATTGAGGAATTGAAACAATACTTCTTGGTAAACTTCTCGGTTGGTTTGAGAAAACACACATTATATTAAAAAGAGAACCAGAACAATTATAATTTTATATTTAAAAAAGTGAAATGGTTTACAATAATATTGGAAAAAGTATGTTGTCATAAGAAAAGTAAAGTGAAATACATCATCTTTTTCAAAAGTTCATATTTTCATTAACTTTAAAAAGGGACACCTAAAATAAAATAAAAAATATTCTACATAAGGTAAGAATTGATACCATTAAATGACATGCTTATTGTGCATTTCCTCTTATCCAACCTTGGTGGATTGTGATTATAGATTTCGAGATCCATGTCACCTGGCATTTGCGGAATAGTTTCCACTTCTCTAGACTCTCTAGGAATATAATTCTAATCTTGGAGGTAGCCAATTGTGAACCTTTTCTGTTTTGTTGAAATTTTAATATTATTAAAAAAAATATATCATGAAACAGTTTACATCAAATAAATCACATCTTAAAATTTTCTCAGAGCAATATAAAAGCCCCCTCAAGTCAGGTTTACATCTGGCTGACTTCTATCGAACATTCTATGAAAATAAACAGCAACGTAAAGCGTTGAACGGGTATAGGCATTCAAAACCCAAACCCCGAATGCAACATTAAGCGCGAGAGCGGGAAAAATGGATGCTTCATCCTCGTCTTCTGCTTCTTTGACCGAAACTGAAGAATCCAAACGCAAACTCGCTTTCAAGGTCTATTCGCTTACTTCTGTTTTGCCATTTAACATTTATTTCCAAATTATGGTATTGTTGCGTTTGATGGTTATTGAATCATTTGTTGTTGACGGGCTCTCTCTCAGACGAAGCAACTGCAGGTGGCTATTGCCGAACTCAAGAGTCTTCCGTCTTCAAGGGTTTGTTTTCTATCCGTTACCCAATTCCGAGTTTGGCCTTAAATCGTCTATAGATGATACATTTTTTTCTTTAATGGATGCCAGGGGTTTACCCATCTGCCTTTTGTATCTGTCCTAGTGTCTGTATTCATTGCATCAAATCCTTTGTGCCCAATTCACTGTAGAATCAACTCCCCTTTACACAGTGTTACGGATCCCATCCTACCCGGACTGTAGAGCACATCGACTCTTTCGGTGCAAAGAAAACCGAAAGCAATGACTTTTAATGTATTTAGAGACAATGAAACGGAGTTGAAGAAACAGTCTAATATGAGTACACATGTTTTTGGTAACAGTTCCCCTCATGCATACTGAGAGTTAGGTCAGATGGTTGCAGCACAGGGAACTATTCGTTATTGAAACATAGCAATGAAAGAATTAGGAAGGTTTTCAGAGCGGCAGAGCAAATTGGTGGTTCTATCTTTGTAGCCTTTTAAGTTTGCCATACCCTTTTGTGTTTTTCTATATATGCTTCATCATTCTATTAGATAAAACACTTTAGGGTATAGAGCGTGCTATAATTTTGTTTTAAATGGACAGTAGATGGGCTATCACTACAAAAATCTGAACAAGGGCTAAACACTGAGACCCCAGTTGAAAACAGGACTCCTACAGGATATACCAGAGCAGAAGCCCTTGAATGACGAAACTACTGGGGAGAACCACACGAGCACAGACCACTCCTCTTTACAATTTCTCAGGCCTCGGCCCTTCAATCAAGGGAGCAGCATGAGCTGGTCTGAAAATCCACCATAGCATGATAGTGAATAAACCGTTGCCCATGATAAAGCGAAAAATAAGAAACCATTGCTTGACAGAATCTCAAGCAACATGCAAGGGAGCAGCATGTGCCTGTTGCTTTAAAAAACTATTGTGCGGGGAGAGAGACACCCGCCAGGCCACATTCCAGCAGAACCATCATACCCAAAACCACAACAAGAGCAGTCAGAAACCCATTACAGAGAGGATGGCAGCAAGGAAAAAAAAATCTGCCATCCACCATTGACTTGTAGCGGAGACATCCAGAAAACTATGCCATGATATTTCACAAGCGCTGAAGCTGGCGAAACTGACATAATCACGCATAAACCACATGTCCAGGCACCAGAACAGATCCCTGCATAGCCAGTGAGCAGCATGATACCACCGGCAGTATGCATGCACAACGAAAGCATAGTGTTGTCTGCCGATTGCACACCAGTAGCAGAAATCTTCTGAAAGCTGTCTCCTCACTTGAGAAAGTGGGAGAGGTGTGACCTTGGGGGCAAGCACAGAGCTAGGTACTGTC
>LPNX010194173.1:670618-793254 GCA_001517045.1 Pseudotsuga menziesii
GCCCAGATTATCAACAATGCTAAAGGATGGGACCAGTGCCTATGGAGTCAACTTATCAGAGATGCTTTGACTGTAAATATGTGAATCCCAAAAGATGCCAATGAATGTTAGGTTTTGCAAGTACTCTTGGTAAGTTTTAAGAGTTTTTTGTTTGTGATCTTCACTTATGGTGGCTGGATGTCATAACCGGTAATACCTTCAATGGCTCCGTTCGAAGACATGACGGACTTGTCTGGGGTCAAATGTAAGTGTTCAATAACTTAACTACCAGTGCCCAGATTAGGTAGCCCGGCACCCACACTTGGAATTTGTCCACATGCCTCGGTATTTATCGAACAATGCCGGTGCGTTGGTTATGGGGAAAAGTTTTAGTTAAGTTCCTCTTGTGGGGTTTAGAGATCCAATGCCGTTTCTGGGTGTTTCGATCGAAGATCGGTCAAAGCATACTTCGGCAAGGAGGGAAGGGGGTTAATTAATTAAAGGGATGTGAGTTGCGCATTTTATTAAGTTAATTAATTAAAACTCTCCGACAGAGAGCGCTCTTGACCTCATTTTATGACAGTGGTTCAAGAGACTTAGCTAATCTATATGCTTGATGCAAGGATATGCAGTGGGAATGCTCTCCGATAGAGAGTGCTCTTGACTTGGATTACGGCAAGTTCAAGAGACTTTCAAGATTAATTGATTAACTTATTAAACAATGAAAAGACAACTCTCCGATAGAGAGCACTCTTGATCTACAAAGTGAGATTCAAGAGATTTCTACTTTAAACAGTTGAATTACATATGAAAGATATAAAAAATTAAAAGATGAAGTAATCAACCTAGTTAATGAAACAAAATGGGCTAATCTAACAATTAGTATCTACTTTGCAAAAAAAATGAAACTATTTTAAGTACTCGAAATAAATCTACGCTAAGAACAAAAAACACTCTTCCCCAAATGGGGAAGAAAAACCAAGTATGGGAGGCCCTATCCCACTTAGCCTTGTTTTTAAATGAAGTACAAATGCCTTTGGAACTTAATCCTTGTCAGGACTTTGAGAAGTAACTTAAGTAAAAATGAAAAACTCTTATGAGTTTGTACAAAGGAGAATGGCTTCTTTTTTGGCTTTGGATCCTTGTCTTTGGATCTAGTTCTGCTTGCTCTTCCTTGTTTGGTTTTGCTTTTGGTTCACCTGTGGATAAGAGCTCTAAACAAGGACTAGTGAGAGTGTTAAGAAACCAAATTTAACCTATGATTCGAAAAGATTAAGTGGATGAGAAGACAAGTGCCTTATGAGATGAAACAGGAGATCAAAACAATGGAATGAGACCCAAAATCAAAACTTGGAAATGATTAGGCAAGCTCACCGTTTTTTATGTAAAATGCATGATTTTTGACGAAACGACTTGGGACTTTTTGCAAATTTAAAATTAAGGATTTTTTAACATTTTAGGATAATTTCCAGAATCTGGAAAATAGCAGAAAATTGCAGAAAATCAGTAAAAAAACAGCAAGTACAAAACTGCACGTTTTTCGAGAAAAAGACAATTAAAATTTTTTTTTAAAATTTTTTAAATTTTTTTCTTCTGATTTTTAGTGAATTTTCAGAATTTAGAATTAACAGAAAAAGTAAAAAATCAGCCCAAAAAACAACAAGCTTGAAATGGCATGCTTTTCGAGAAAAAGTCAAAAAATTAAAAAAAAAAAAATTCTTGAAAATTTTTGAAAATTTTCTGATTTTTTAATGAATTTTCAGAATTTAGAATTAATGAAAAATATAGAAAACCAGCAAGCCCAAAAAATGGAAAATTTGCACGTTTTCCAAGGCAAAAGGAAAGATGGATTTAAAAAGGAAATGAAACTAAATCTTTAAAAATGGACCTTTAGAAAGATGGATCTAGCTTTGAAAAAGTAGATCTAAGGCTAGAAAGCCTAGATCTAACTTAGTAGAAGCCAAGCAAGCTTAAAATAAAGATTTAAATGACTTGATAACTTCTACAAAAGTGGAAAAGAGGTAAGATAGAACCTTGAAAATAGAGATCCACTTGTAGCAATCAAAGTAACGAGTAGAATTTTTTGAAGTTTGTTTGGAGAAGGCAAGAAAGATCCGGAACCTCTTGCAACCCTGCAAACAAAAATATTAATAATAGAACACTTGTATGGTGAAGGTATTAGATGTCGAAAGCTCTTGCTAGATGCAATCCCTGAAGACACAAACACTCAATGCAAATTTGATTAGAAGCCTAAGTACTAGATTGTTAGTCTTCAATAAACATAATAATCAAATTGCAATACAAGGGTAGGGTGAAAGAGATATTACTTCACATAGGATGAAGACACAATGCCAAAAGCCCATCAAATGACCTCCAAAGTCTCAATATTTTATTAACAAAAGAAGCTTACAAAATCCAACAGAGTTTCTATGCCAAACTCTCCTCCCAATAGAGCTGAAAGAGCCTCTATTTAACAAATGAGAGAGTGCTAAAACCAAAAAACCAACCCTAACCAGCTTAGCCACCTAACAAAGAGCTCAGACCTAAACCGGAGAACCAGGAGTGAGTGGAGGCCTCCACCCAGGCAAGGCGCCCCCACTCCAAACCTGTGCACTGAAAACAAGGCAAGGATGAGGCCACACGTGTGATGTAGGTAAGCTCATCCTTAGGTCTGGCTGGAGCCTCAGTTAGGTTTGGGAAGCCCACTGATGGTGCAAGCTTTAGTCTTCACCTTGATCAAATCATCGGACCAATGAGTGCTCTCCATCTCATCTTTAGCTGGAGATGACATGTCTGCTAACTGATAATAAATTAATTGCTCTCTTAATGATGACTGAAGCTGAGTTATGATAACTCCAATCATCATAAGTGCTCAATGAGATGTCATTTAGCCTTTTATTTTACTGAATTTGGATTAATTTGGAGAGTTTTAGTTTTCTCCAAATAATCATTTTTTTAAATAAAAATCATTTTTTTACTAAAAACTGACTTTTTTGCGTAAAAAAACATTGTGTGTCCGATTGTTGATCTGAAAGTTGGCTCTGACTGGCTGGCTGATCAAGAATGATTTTTGGCTTAAGGTTAGAGCCTTCAATCACTGAATTCTGAGTCCGAATCACGAACAGGTTTTTTCCATTTAATTTATGGAAAAATTAACCCAAAAAACTTAGGAATAAAAAATTAAAAACTTTAAAAAAATAAATTTTCACTGTTCGAAAAAGATTTTTTTGAAATTTTTTTATGTGTCCAGATGACTTAGGACATGACCATGATCTATCTAAATAATGTCTAGTAGATTTATAACACTCAGTTGGGCTCTAATAACCCCCCAAGGCCCAGAATTCAACATCGGACATTCCAACTTTGGAGGAAGCGGGAGAAAACCTCGTCAATTATACTCGGCTGAAGGCAGAGCATAATTGTGAGGGGCAAAAAACTCCCTGGAATACCCTATTTGAGATTCTACGTCTCAGGAGACTGAACCACTCAAAAATATCCTACTAGCACATTTTATTACAAACCCCGCGGGGCCATGGTCAAAATTATTCAAATAAAAAGGTGACTAGCCAATATTAGCTAGACAAGCAGACGGATCGACTGATACACTGGAATCAGACTTTGAACAAGTCTGTCAACCGGCGGCTCCTCAGGTAACCCAACTTATGGTACAAAAAGTTGGATAACACATAGAGCTAAGGTAATGAGACCCTTCTTGCATAGGTGAGAATGGTCTGCCATCACTAGGTCTGAATGGTGCCTTACTGCAGAATGAGGTCAAGAAACCTAGCAATCCCTCTGCAGACAGCACACTTACAGGATGCAACAACAAAAATAAAGCCTGTTTGTGGAGTTTTTCGCCAAGGAAACACAAAGGCAGCTTCAAGGTATGCACCAGAGGTGCCTGGGATCGTCTGTCAGCCTACAGAAGCCTCCTTCCCACTCTGTCTGGCCACTTGCATGCATACCTTGCTATGCAGGTAAAACTCAAATCAGGGGCAGATTGAGGCAGCTATCTCTTGTTTTCCCTCTTGTTCCTTCATTCCATCCTTGAGTTGAATTTGTTCACAGCATGCGGTATCATTTTGTGAACATGGTCAGAGCTCTTATATCCCCTCTTCTATTGCCAGTTGACATTCTAGCATCTCTATGCACCTGAGTTATGAATGTGTGCTAACTATTCAAAACAATCGTTTTTGTTGCCCTTATCTTAAGTTCTGGTTGTGAACTTGTCTGTTTTGAAACAGTAAATGAAGAACTAGAGTGCTCATCAATAGACTTTGTTGGAAAATTGCTAATTTAAAGATTTAATGTTGCATTATTTTGTTGGCTGACACAAATGCCAGTTAATTGAATGTATGGCTTGATTAGTGTTTAGAACTTTGTGTAATTTATTTTCCTAGCTTTAAAAATCTTTCAAGAATTTATACTTTAAAATAACTCCACCAAATACATTTCTAGCCAACATTGTAGTTTCTATCTATCGTAAAGTAGATTCACTCAAGCCCAAATAAGGCGCCATCCAATGTCTACAAGTCCAAGTGAAAAATCATTGGTATTGTTTACAGTCAGTAGCAAGAATATGTTCTTATCCCTCTTAAACCAATATCTAGAGTAAATAGTTACTAAAGTTAGGAGGTTCAGAGAGCCTTACACAAGCACATAACCAGTATAAATCCCACTTAATGAGTGTCCCTGTTTAGTCTTTGAAACCCTTAAACTAAGTCTTTGTATTCAAGATTGGTTCATTAACAAGATCTTGTCAGTATTTATTCAGTGTCACAAAGGATTTCAGTATATCATTGCAGATAACTACTAGTGATGTGTGGATTGAACTCTTGTCTGATGTCAACCCACAGATCAATTTTAAGTAGAACTTTACTTTTTGACAAGCTTGACTACTCTCCACTTATTGTTTTGAACTTTGGCCTTACCCACTTTGTTTATGATGTTGATTTTTCTGAGCAGCATCGAGAGCCCTTCTCTTCGGAGAATGGGACCACGTAGTCCGGGACCACGGTGAAGACTCAACCCAGTGTTGAGTGACCATTCTGTTGAATGGTAGATATCTGGTCTGGGACCATGACATAGACCCAAATCTGCCTTGGGTAGACTCAACCTTGTGTTGACTAGACATCTGGTCTGAGACCATGATGTAGACCAGTCTGGGACTGGTAGACTCAGCTTAGTTCTGAGTAGCCATTCTCTGGGAGAATGAAGACATTGTAAGCCCTAGACTCTGTCTGGGCATGTGTGTGGCACTTTGACCCTTGATCTATGGGCTTGGTGTGCTTCTCCAAGGATTAGCTACCCTTGGTTAAGTTACCCTAGTACTAGATCTAGGTGTCACACAGTGTGTGAGGTAAAAGCATTAATAACTCTCTTGGTTTATGATGATGTACTTTTGAAATAAAAAAGGTACCACAGGGGCACTTGGAAAAAGGTCAAAGTCAAAAGTCAATTTAAATAAAGACTTTTGTACCACAGGTGGAAATAAATTTAAATAAGGACTTTTGGTAAAAGTCAAAGGAAAAATAAAAGTACCATTTTTTGGTAAAACTGAAAGTAAAATTAGGAAAATAATAAAAATATTATTATTTTTATTTTTCCTAATCTTGTCCACTTATAGGTGAACAAAGGCTATAAAAGAAGATCAAGCCTTCTCATTTTATACACACAAGTTTGCTCTGACAGTTGAAGCTGATATTTACTGAAGAATTTTTTTTTTGCTTCAGCTAGGGCATCATCATCTGTCATAAGGGTGTTTCTCAGCAAACCCTTATTTTCAGCAGTTATCTTCTTCTCTCTCCAAGTTTTGGGCAGCCGTACAGCAGATCGGGCAGATCTGATATATTCTGGGCCGCTGTCATAAATTTTTGGGCAGTAAATTTTGATTTTTTTTGGACAGGCCCTAATTTGTTTAGGCAGATCTGAAAATTACCAGATCTGATAAATAGTTTTGGGCTGACTGTTTTTTGTTTTGAGCAGTGTTTTTTGAAGTTTTGGATAGGCCCTAATTTGTCCAGGAAAATCTGAGAAATAGTGGGCAGATTGTTTTTGACTGTCTTGGCTTTTTCTGAGCAGATCTGAAGAAGATCTGAGAAATAGTGGGCAGACTGTTTTTGACAGTCTTGGCCTTTTCTGAGCAGATCTGAGAAATAGTGGGCAGACTGTTTTTGACAATCTTGGCCTTTTTTGAGCAAATATGAAGATTTGAGCTGCTAGGGTTTGAAACCCTTCTTTGATCTTTTACTGAGAAAATTTACTGTAATTGTGGTTTATTCCAGATCTGGGTTTGAGGATTTTTTGAAGAATTTCCTAAGTCATCTCATTTACGAGATGAGCTACTAATGTTTTTTGGGGTTTTTGTCCTTTGAAGGTTTCCCCAGTGAAAAATCTTGTGTCCATTGTGCTGATGTGATGAACGTGTTTTTACTGCACAAGTTATTTGTTTAAAGTTTATCTGCAAATTTTTTAAGTTATATGCTAATGTTAAAATTCAACATGGTATCAAAGCTTAGCATATGAAAACACAGTAAAGGGACACTGTTGTTGTTTTTCACTAGATCTTGGAATAAGATTTGCAGATCTAACATTTTGATAAGTGACAGAGATGGCTATTGTTGGTTTCAAATTGGAAGAGAAGCTCCATGGTTCAACAAACTTCAATTCTTGGAAGGCCAGGTTGACAGCCATTCTGGATGAGAATGACTTGGATGACATTGTTCTTAATGTCATAGAAGAGCCAACTACTAATGCTGGTAGGCTTGCTTACAAGAGCAAGCAAGGTAAGGCTAGAAGAGTCATTTATGATTCTATCAGAGAAGAATTGATGCCTAACATCATAGCCTTGAAGATTGCTAAAGAATGCTATGATACATTGGTAAACCTCTATGAAAAGAAGGCTCCCAATCAAAAGAGAGTCTTGAAGAAGAGGTTACGAACTTTGAAGCTGAGCAAAGATAAAAGTGTTGGTTCCTTCTTCACCAAGATCAAACAGGTAAGAGATCAACTCCTTGCTATTGGTGTTACTGTTGATGATGATGATCTTGTGCAAACAGTGGTTGATGGTCTCCCAAGCTCTTGGGAAACCTTCATGGCAGCCGTCTATGGACGAGAAAATCAACCAACCTTTGAAAGGCTTTGGCATGATTGCATACAAGAAGAAGCAAGGAACACTGACAAGGTAATCAAGCAGGATAACCTTGCACTTGCAGCAAAGACCGAAAGGTTCAAGAAACCTTCTTCTTAGCAAAAGAAAGGGAAGAAACCTCAGGGTAAGTTTTCTGACATGTCTAAGATTGAATGTTATACTTGTCACAAGTTTGGACATTATGCTAGAGATTGCAGGCAGAACAAGAAGAAACCCAAGAGAAGGTTTCAGGCATCAGCTGCCGAAGCAGAGGAAGAAGAAGATGAAGAACCAAAGAAGAAGAAGAAAACCAAGGCTAATAAAATTGATGAGCCTAGAAGAGAGTACTATTTGATTTCTGCTCTAACTTGTTCTTTCTTAGCTTGCTCCACTTCTTGGTTGGTGGATAGCGGTGCCTCCAGGCGCATGACAGGTAACCGTGGTACCCTCACCAGTTACAGAAAGAAAAAGTTCACCACTCAGGTAGAACTTGGAGATGACTCCACTTACAAGATTGAAGGATTTGGCTCAACTTCCCAACTTGATTCAGGTATGGTTCTTCATATTGATGATATTCTTTATGTTCCTGGTTTAAAGAAGAACCTTTTATTTGTTGCTGGTTTAGAAGAGAAGGGCCACAGAGTCCTCTTTATGGACAAGAAAGTCTTTTTATAGGCAAAAGACACAGATCTAGACTCTGTAGTATAGATTGGGGTTCGAGAGGGAGACCTTTACAAGGCCTCCAAAGTCTCCACTCATGCTTTGGTGCATCACTCAGTTGATCCTTGTGAACTTTGGCATAGGAGGTTTGGACACCTCCACTACACAGCTCTCCTAGGATTGCAGAAGATGGTCATAGGTATGCCAAAAGTTTCTCCAAAACATGAAGGAATCTGTAAAGGATGTGCTCTAGGTAAGAACACTAAGAAATCCTTTCCCAGAAGCAAGAGTAGATCTAAAGGTATTTTGGATTTGATTCATTTTGACATTTGTGGGCCCATGTCTTCACCCTCCTTAATTGGGTGTTTATATTATGTCTTGTTTATTGATGACTACTCTCGGAAGTTTTGGATTTACTTCCTCAAGGCCAAGAGTGAAACCTTTGACAAGTTCAAAGAGTTCAAGACAGTGATTGAAAATCAGGCTAGCAGGCACATCTGTATCTAGAGATCAGATAATGGAGGTGAGTATGAATCTAATGAGTTTGATGATTTTTGTTGAGAAGCAGGAATCAAGAAAGAGCTGACAGTGCCTTACAACCCCCAACATAATGGGGTTGTAGAAAAGAAGAATAGAATGATCTGTGAGGCTGCTAAAGCCATGATCACTGATCTAGATCTTCCTTTGTCTTTATGGGCTAAAGGTATCGGAACTGCAGTATACATTCAGAACAGAAGCCCACATGCTATCTTGCGTGAGAAGACTCCTAAAGAAGTCCTCACCAAGAAAAAACTTGCAGGTGATCACATGAGGATATTCGGTACTCCTGTGTATGTTCATGTGCCGAAAGAAAAGAGGGCTAAGCTAGAGCCCTCCGGAAAGAAAGGTATCTTTGTTGGGTACAATGATTACTCAAAGGCTTATCGAGTATATATACCTGGACAGAGGCACATTGAGGTCAGCAGAGATGTGATCTTCCATGAGGAAGCGGTGTTTCGTAAAACACTAGAGCTTTCATCGGAAGATACAATTGCCCCACTTGAGTTTCCAGATTCAGAAATTCAAAGGGAGGAAGAGGAATTTGATGATCAAATTCCAGATGTTCCTGAGAACATTGAAAGTCCACTAGAAGAAACTACTTGAAGTTCCTCCTTCCAAAAGGAGACCTGCTTGGTACCGAGAGACAGTACAAGCAGCCGAGAAGCATAAAGCTTCTCCAGGGACTTTCAGAGAAAGCATAAGACCATAGAAGTACTTCGGTCTTATGAGTCAGCTTATCAGTTCAGAACCTTCATCATATGAAGATGCAGCAAGTAAACAGGTATGGGTTGGTGTCATGATTGAAGAGTATAAGTCAATCATGAAGAATGATGTTTGGGAAGTTGTTCCCAGACTTGCAGGAAAGTCAGTAGTGACTTCCAGATGGCTTTATAAGATCAAGCATGCTGCAAATGGCAGTGTGGAAAAGTATAAAGCCAAATTCGTAGCTCGTGGCTTCACTAAAAAAAAGGCATTGATTATGACGAGACATTTGCTCCTATTGCCAGGTACACTACCACCAGAACCATCAGTTCACTTGTTGCAGTTTTCAGATGGAAGTTACATCAAATGGATGTAAAGACAGCCTTTCTCAATGGTAAGATTGAGGAAGAAGTTTATATTGAACAACCTGAAGGCTTTGTTACTCATGGGAAGAAGACCCATGCATGTAAACTGAAGAAAGCCTTGTATGGGCTAAAACAGGCTCCGAGATTTTGGTATGCTAGGATGGATAGATTTCTCCATAGTTTGGGTTTTTCCAAAAGTATAGCTGATTCTAACTTGTACTTGAAAGTTGTTCATAATCATGTCTTGATACTTGTTCTATATGTAGATGGCTTGTTTCTTACAGGTGACGAATGGTTGATAGACCAGTGTAAGAGGGAGTTTACCTTTGAATTCGAGATGAAAGATCTCGGATTGATGCATTACTTCCTTGGCTTAGAAGTCTGGAAAAAGCCAGGTGAGATCTTCATGACACAAGGAAAGTATGCAGTAGATAGCTTGCAGAGATTTGGGATGCAGGACTGCAAGTCCATGAGCGTACCAATGACTACCAACATGACAAAGTTGCGTGATTCAGCCTTTAGTTCACAGAGTGTGGACTCTACTCTATACAGATAGCTCATTGGTTCCTTGATGTATCTCGTGCATGCGAGACCAAACATCTGCTACACAGTGAATGCACTGAGTCAGTTCATGTCAGATCCGAAGCACATACACTTGGTTGTTGCTAAATATGTACTTAGGTATGTGCGAGGTACTATCACATATGGGCTCAGGTATACTTCTAGGAGTGGAGTATTGTTATCTGGATACTCGGATTTAGATTGGGTTGGCAGTGCAGTTGACTAGAAAAGTACCCCTGGTTATTGTTTCAGTATGGGATCAACAGTGAACTCTTGGTCCAACAGGAAGCAGGGTTCCATAGCTCAGAGTACAACTGAGGCAGAGTATATTGCTGCAAGCGATGCCTACAAGGAAGCAGTTTGGCTCAGAAAGTTGTTATCTAATCTGTTCGAGGGAAAGCTTGACTCAACGATCATCCATTGCGATAATCAGAGTTGCCTAAAGCTTTAAGAGAATCCAGTGTTTCATGACAGATCGAAACACATTGAAATGAGGTATCATTTCATCAGAGACCTAGTGCAGAGAGGTGCTCTGAAGTTGCAGTACATTTGTACAAATGAACAGATTGCAGATATCTTGATCAAGCCTCTAACAGCATCAAAATTCGTGTACTTTCGTGACAAGCTTGGTATGGCAGAGAATGCCTCTCTCGCTGAGAGGGAGTGTTGATATTTCTGAGCAGCATCGAGAGCCCTTCTCTTCGGAGAATGGGATCACGTGGTCCGGGACCACGGTGAAGACTCAACCCAGTGTTGAGTGACCATTCTGTTGAATGGTAGATATCTGGTCTGGGACCATGACATAGACCCAGATCTGCCTTGGGTAGACCCAACCTTGTGTTGAGTAGACATCTGGTCTGGGACTACAATGTAGACCAGTCTGGGACTGGTAGACTCATCTTAGTTATGAGTAGCCATTCTCTGGGAGAATGAAGACACTGTAAGCCCTAGACTGGGTCTGGGCATGTGTGTGGCACTTTGACCCTTGATCTATGGCTTGGTGTGCTTCTCCAAGGATTAGCTACCCTTGGTTAAGTTATCCTAGTACCAGATCTAGGTGTCACACAGTGTGTGAGGTAAAAGCATTAATAACTCTCTTGGTTTATGGTGATGTACTTTTGAAATAAAAAAGGTACCACAGGGGCACTTGGAAAAAGGTCAAAGTCAAAAGTCAATTTAAATAAAGACTTTTGTACCACAGGTGGAAATAAATTTAAATAAGGACTTTTGGTAAAAGTCAAAGGAAAAATAAAAGTACCATTTTTTGGTAAAAGTGAAAGTAAAATTAGGGAAAGAATAATAATATTATTATTTTTATTTTTCCTAATCTTGTTCACTTACAGGTGAACAAAGGCTATAAAAGAAGATCAAGCCTTCTCATTTTATACACACAAGTTTGCTTTGATAGGTGAAGTTGATATTTACTGAAAAAGATTTTTTTTGCCTCAGCTAGGGCATCATCATCTGTCATAAGGGTGTTTCTCAGCAAACCCTTCTTTTCAGCAGTTATCTTCTTCTCTCTCCAAGTTTCGGGCGGCCGTACAACAGATCGGGCAGATCTGATGTATTCTGGGCAGCTGTCATAAATTTCTGGGCAGTAAATTTTGATTTTTTTGGACAGGCCCTATTTGCTTAGGCAGATCTGAAAATTACCAGATCTGATAATTAACTTTGGGCTGACTGTATTTTGTTCTGGGCAGTGTTTTTTGAAGTTCTGGACAGGCCCTAATTTGTCCGGGCAAATCTGAGAAATAGTGGGCAGACTGTTTTTGACTGTCTTGGCCTTTTCTGAGCAGATCTGAAGAAGATCTGAGAAATAGTGGGCAGACTGTTTTTGACAGTCTTGGTCTTTTCTGAGCAGATCTGAAGAAGATCTGAGAAATAGTGGGCAGACTGTTTTTGACAGTCTTGGCCTTTTCTGAGCAGATCTGAAGAAGATCTGAGAAATAGTGGGCAGACTGTTTTTGACAGTCTTGGCCTTTTCTGAGCAAATCTGAAGATTTGAGCTGCTAGGGTTTGAAACCTTTCTGTGATCTTTTACTAAGAAAATTTACTGTAACTGTGGTTTATTCCAGATCTGGGTTTGAGGAATTTTTGAAGAATTTCCTAAGTCATCTTATTTACGAGATGAGCTACAAATATGCTTTTTGGGGTTTTTGTCCTTTGAAGGTTTCCCCAGTGAAAAATCTTGTGTCCATCGTGCTGATGTGATGAATGTGTTTTAACTTTTTACTGCACTAGTTATTTGTTTAAAGTTTATCTGCAGATTTTTTAAGTTATATGCTAATGTTAAAATTCAACATATGATTGTCCAATCAGAGCCAGGGATTGACTCTTTCTGGTAGGAACAATTCTGACTGACTTCTACTGTATACTCTAGATGGTAATTTAGCAGTGGATTATCAGTGTCACAAAGACATTTATATTCCGTAAAAGCATGTTTGGTTTATGGGAGATGGGATTTGATCATAAATACTTACAATAGAGTAGTAATTGAAGTGTATACCATTAATTGCACTTGAAAGTTGAAAATATCTTCCTTAAAGTTCTTTTCTGACAGTTAATATTATTGCTTTTTTGTTACAGCCTGTTTACGAGAAAAGTGGTGGGCTTTTCTTTCGTACAGATATAAAATCAGCGACAGCTTCACAAGAAAGTGAGTCTTTCCATTTCTATTTTTATTTATTTATATTAAAACAAAATTTCCCTTTCCCTTTTCTGCCATTTCCATGCAACATTTTAAAAGAGTGCAAAATGCATCTCAATCTAGGAGATGGATAAATAAAAAATTAGAAAATGATTGGACAGTGGAAATGTAGTATAGCTGTAGGCAGCGTATGTGGTAAACTGTCAACAGTAAGACAGACCTGGGGAAAATATCAGTTATTCTAATTTCTGGGTGTTGCAAGTCTATAAATCATTGCAGGCCTGACAAATAATGTCATTTTCTACGTAGTTATTGATGATAGGGCATCTATTAGCCATGAAGATACTGCATTTCATGACAAGGATGCCTATCGACATCTTAGTAGTAAGTCAGTGACTCACCAGTCATGATTGAATCTCTTCCTATGGCTTTAAAGAAACTGGTGGTAGGACACTCTTTCTACCATAGGTTGCAATTGGATTCTCTGTCTTGAATCATATACCTCACGAGCAGTCTCTGAGGCTTTCGAATTTGAGCAATGTTAATAACTTTATTGGATGTCATGAGGTGATATCCACAATCAAAGCATCATTAGTAATTTTGGGGAAAAATATAATTTTGCACACTTTATTTTTCAGATAATTTCCTTTATGTTACATTGACAAGATCAAGATGACTTGTCCCTTATACCCTTAGATTTTAGTATTTTCAATTGTTCAATTGGGTATCATCAAATGACCTCCCAAAAGGATACCACCCTCTGCTTTCTTTTGAGAAAAATGGTAATTTGCAATTTAGTTGAAGGTTTGTTTGAAGAAAATTAGAGCAAATAGGAATGGCATGGTGTTTAACTCCGGGTCTGCTGTGGAAGTTTTCCTTTGATCATCTGTTCTCCATGTTTATCACACCATAAATGATGAGGTGTCTCATTTCTATGGCTAACCACTGTACTACCAGCAAGATTGGTGCTTGGATGTAGTTTTCTTGTTGGGTGAATGTTTTTTCGTTTTTTCCCACTTTTTTGGGACTGGCTTCCAAGCTGTAGTTCTATCTAATTGTAAAAATGCTGTTAGCTGTCTCAGATACAAACTATTTGTCTCATAATTGCAATCGAATTTAATAAATCAAAATGTGAAACATTGCCTTGTTTAAACAGAAAAAGAAATAGTTTTAATTGACCAGCATTACCAGCTACTGTTTTGGTATTTGGGTGGGGACACCTTCAAATTTCAAATATCTGATTTGGATCATTGCTTAGCATTCAGTAGTCTAAAATGATACTCAAGGTGAGCAACCCCAAGTAAGAGTAGAGACAAAAACATATATTTAGGAGCTGTGTAAAACAAATTTACATAATAATAGCTATAAAATGAAATCAAAGAAAGTACACGAACACTAATAAATCAGGGGACGCAGAATTCAATGCTAGTATTTCTCAGAAGATACCTGAATGTATAAGAATATTCTCACCCATAGACCCCTAGAGAACAGGTCAGAAGAGGCTGCCTTGTAAAACAAGGTATCCATATGACGTAAATGCAGAGAGCTGCAAACCTATGAAACCGGACACGTCCAAAAGTGCCTGCGTGTCCCGTGTCCGTGTGTCGGACACGGACACGCTGATAGAGCGTGTCCGACACGTCTCTGCAGCGTGTCCTGTGTTCAGACATGCGTGTCCGAGGACTGTCAGTGCGTGTCCCAAAAACAGGACACATTTTGCACCAAAAAAATGCCCAGAAATGCTTTAAATCAAAATTTTCACTTTTTGCTTTTCATTTGCAAGTGTGGAGAGGGCTCTAAAGTGTGTTTGTTGTGCAGGTGAATTAGATTTGAAGGATTTAAATGTGTAATTACTAATGTTAAATGTGCATTGGTTTTGATTTCTATTGAATATGTAAAAATTTGAATCTATATGTCTATATTTTTAATATATATAATTTTAATATATATAACGTGTCCTTTGTGTCCCGTGTCCCCGTGTCAGGTGACTTAGCTGCAAACAAAGCATAGAAGAGAAAGAGGAGAAAAAAAGACAATAACTAATCAAACAATAAATTGCCAGAAAGAAAACAAGGACAAAGTATATCAAAATAAACTAAAATTTCTTGCCTTAAACGAAAATATTCCCAAAGCATTATGGGAAGTCATGAACCCAAAGACAAAAAAAAGCCAACAACATTTTGATTACAAAATAGATATCCTACTTAGATCAACTCTATGTAGATAAGATAGATAAAATTAGATAATTTTATTAATGTCCATGGATGACCAAAGTTAGGTCAATGGAACTCCTCCCCACTATGGGTGCAATCATTCCCCAGTTAGGCGAATTGATGGGGTGTCTTAATCAAGAGTTAAGGAAGGTTGGCCCATGCAGAGTGACACGTGTCCGAGCTTAGATGTTTAAGTGTTATTACCCAGACATCGTTGCTCCTTTACGAGCTCAGTACCATTTCATTGAAATGCGGATATCCCCTGCCTGTGATCCCGTCCTCTCCCGTGTGCATGATTTTATGGCTTCTTATGGAGGTCCAACCACACTCGCTCTGCTGATTTCACCTCCCAATGGATATCTCCTGCCTATGATCTCGTCCTCTCTCGCGTGCATGATTTTATGGCTTCTTATGGAGGTCCGACCACACTCGCTTTGTTGATTTCACCTCCCAATCGCTGGTACTTGGGAAAAGATAGCGTTGGTTTCTTTAGCAAACCAGGGCAGATTGGGGTAGACAAGCTCTTCGTTGTTTCTGTGTTCAGGCTTTCTTCCCACCAGGCTTGGCATTTGAATTACCTCCCCCACAGGCAACATCGCATTTTGTTCTGGTTATATGGAAATCTCACGATGGTGCGTAGGAAAACCACCTCGCGAAAAATGGCCAATGGTCCTCAAAGGACTCACATGCTGAGGGCCATCAGGGATATCGAGAATGCTTGAAGTTTTTTCAAGAGAAAAGTTAAATGACATGCTTGGGAAAGATGTGTGAGCATGGGAAAACGTTGTCCATACGCACAAAAGCTTAAGGAGGAGCTTGGTGGTATGGTGGAGGACTAGGGTTCCACCATAACCCTTGAGACTTGCTATACCCGCATTCTGGGAATGCTAAGGAGTATGAAGGCTCTTGTTAGCTTGGTTATGGAGGATTGCACAGTGGGCAACATGTCTGAAATTAGGGGGGAGGCTACGTTGGCTGCTAGGCTTGATCGCTTGGAAGGTGACATGAGAGGGCTGGCTCAAAATTAGGTCATAGCAGATGATAACATTAATGCAAAGCTTGACACAATGGCAATGGATATCAAACGAATGGCATTGCACAAGGACACATTGGCACACTTTTCGGGTGAGCACAAGGTTCGTGGACATGACCCGCAGACAGATTCCCAGGTGACTCATGTTCCTATTAAGTAGTAAAATTCGGGTCCTGGTTCTCCTATTTTCCATATCTTTTATGATGAATAAAAAAGCTGCTTCACACCATGTGTTTAAAGTCAAATTTAGCTTTTAGTAGGAAGCTTATAGTTTGGTTTACTTTTACCCTTTTTTTGCAAATGATGGCCATAACCCCTGGCTTGTGGGGGACATTTTAATAAAACATTCTCAAATTGATAGCTTATGGGGCTCTGGAGGTCCACCACAGGCTATAACCCTATGACTGTTGGATTCATCCGTGATGAACACTACCCTCGTACAATTTTCTCTTTTTTTTCTCAATTTAATATAGATACGAACCTTACAAAAAAAAGATCAATGGAACTCAAAAGAACGGTCCACTAGAGAGGAGTAACCAAAGCATGTCATATTTTTTAAAAGGTAAAGCATAAAATTGAAGAAACGAAGGCTACTAAATGAGAAAAGTACCCAAACTCAAAATTATAACCCTAAAATCTAGATACGAAAGGATAAAAGTATATATAACATTAACAAAAGGTGTAGAATAGGAAGGGGAGGAGGGAACCCCCTACACAGAGTAATGGAGGAAGAGGAAGTGATCTCCTGCTAAAGGCCCTTGATGCAACTAGGGAGGACATCATCACGACCAAAGACACCGCAAATGGAATAAAGAAACCAAAGGACACGCAAAAAGTCTCAAGGGATATCAATCATAAATACTACAATTGTTAGCAAAAATATCTAACAACCATTTCAGGGATTTGTTCAATGGCCAACCTAACATTTTGAACCGAAATCTCATTGTATTGATTTTCAAAAGTGAGGGTAAGAAGTCAAGACAACCCTATGAATTATGAATATGTTAGGCTACATGTTAAAGTTTTAGGGTTAGGTTAGGTTTTGACATAAAAATATACTTTATTGCATAAACAAAATTAAAAAAACAAAGTTAGATCCAGAATAGTACTGCTGCAATAAATTCAAACATAATTTTCATCTCTTTCAACTTTAACTCTCCATTGGTCAGTGCGTTAAAGTTGGTCCTTGAGATGATTTACCAAATGCTATGTATAGTAACAATATTATAACTGATGAAACAATACAATAACAATGTACATAAAATAACAACAGTACTAAACAATAACAATGCTATTCTAGAATTGTTTTGGATCATACTCAGATACTTTTAGGTTCTGATCTTGTCCCCGAAGGGACAAGTCACCTAGATGAATAGATGACGTACCTTGAGAGACAACTTATGAGGGTTATAGTAGTAAGGGTACAAACCTCAAATTCTTAAGCAACATGAAGAGAAACTTCAATCCTTTATCTAGGATTCAACAACACTTCTTAAGAAGGCAAAGACACCTTTACAAAACACAACCCAGCCCTACGAGACTTCACGGCTCAGCCTAGTAGTCTATAAATCAAACCTAACTCAGCAGAAATGAAACACAGTTCAATCCTAGAAGTTACTAACAAGTCATAGCTCAACTTTAGAGGCTGTTACAGATTTAGGGCCCAACCTTATTCGTTGTTATAAGTCCACAACCCAACCAGTAGGAGAACATCAAACAGCTGCTGGCAGCAGGAGAGACATAGTGACAGCCAACATGAGAGACATAGTGATGGCCAACAAGAGAGACACAGTCATGACCAGTAGGAGAAACATAGTCATGACCAGCAGGAGAGACACGGTCATGACTAGCAGGAGAGACATAGTCACGACCTGCAGGAGAAACACAATCATGACCAACAAGAGAAAGGACAAACACTTCCAAAGTTTAATCTCAGAAGGTCATGGATAAGCTCAACAAGAACCAAAGAGGTCACTGCTAGCAGCAGAAGGGTTATAACCCACTTCCAAGAATATCAAGAGCCCAAGACGTCATCTCCAAGTAGCATAAACCCTATATGTCAAGTAAATTGCAGCAACGTACTCGAAGGATCTGATCTAACCTTTTTCTTTTTGTCAAGATGTCACACACAAATGAAGAAGTGAAACTTTAATTTATAATCTTAACAAGCCTTCTAGAAAGATCACTCAACTACTCCTAGCTTTTAGGAGTTTTACCAATCAAAAACATAAAATAATGTTAAGTGAACTTAGGATAGGGTACCAATGGTTAAATGGTCTTACAAAATAAAAACCATAAAATAAAAGTTGACTTAGGATAGGGTACTAATGGTTAAATGGTCTTACAAAATAAAAACCATAAAATAAAAGTTGACTTAGGATAGGGCACCAATGGTTAAATGGTCTTACAAAATAAAAACCATTAAATAAAAGTTGACTTAGGATAGGGCACCAATGGTTAAATGGTCTTACAAAATAAAAACCATAAAATAAAAGTCATCATACTAAAGGTACACACAATAAGAGTGCTAGGTCCATAAGTCAACCAAAGGGGGTCACAATAAGAAGATAAGGCAACCCTTGCACCCATAAGGCCAAGGTTTACCATAAAGGTGGATAAACAACCCCTTTTACACATAGGACCAACAAGACCAAGGACTTTAATCTTTTCTCTCTCTCAAGGTACATTGTTACATATATTTTTATCATCACTGTATAAGGGGAAGATCCAAACTGATGATGTGATCCTTTGGTCCTCACTACTGCTCCTAAGGGTTAGGTGCTAGGTGACATCATCAAGGGGTGGCCAGGCCCTTGAGAAACAACCTAGCAATAATTGATTAGGATAGAAGACATCACACATCATCTTCGTCAACTTGACCAAGATTCACCTGGTTAACTAACCGGGAATGCTCCTGCAGGCATTGCTTGGTCCCAGACTAAGAATCTGCATGGTCCCAGACCAGGAAGTCTGTATCTTAACCTGTAGGATTTGCTTGGACATCGTGTCCAAGAAACTGTCTGGTCCTAGACCAGAATACCCTAGAGACATATAGGGGCCCTAACCATATGTTAGGGACTTTGCCATGGCATCAACCTGCTTGGTCCCTGACCAAGAACCCCAGGAGACTACTGGGGGCCCTAGGGTACCTTCTAGGGTCCTCCTTGAGAATGGGTCTCGCAGCTGCACTAACTTTAACACTACATAAGTTGAAAGCTATATTTGCAGAACAATGTAGAAAATGTTTAGTGGATGGGTAGAAGAACATAATAAAAGAGCTAAGATGATAAGTAGCCTTTTGGCACAAACATTAAAAAGTAGGCGAGCTGATCACTTAGAGACTTTGAGCCAAACAATGCACATATGCCTAAGATAACTTCATTTGCTACTTTGTGGACTTGAAAAATATTAGCCTTTGACATAATTCTAGGATCAACATTTGGGCAAGGCTGGAAGAGATTGGGATTTCTGAAGAATGATGTATTCCAACACAACAGGCCAAAAGGTTAGGAGCTGCAACAAAGACATTAGACTACTGGCCATGCCCAAGGATTTTATATGGGGCTAAAAGACAACTGCCCTCTTTACTCTCCACTTTTTGACCATTGCATTGGTGATATAGAACAATACCTCAAGTAGATTTTGGCATCATCTTCCGACCATGTGTTCAAGACATTGTCTTAGGGCCTATAACAGTGTTCAATAGGGATTCGTTCTCCAGGGTTGAAGGCTCTTCCCCTGCATTTTCCATGCCCTTGGGACAGGGTGCTCTTGGCGAAACGTTTTGCTATGCCCCCTTTTTCGTGAAACACCGAGAAACACACTAAGGCAAGTTTCTTAGAGAGGGTGGGTTTGGGTGCCTCCTCTTGAAAATGGGGGTCGCCTAGGCATCCCCCCCCTAATTGTTTAATTTTTTATGAACATGATGTTTGATTTCTGATTTCAGACTTTGGCATTTGTTGAGTTATTTTACATTAACTAGTGATATTAGATTCTTAAAGTAAAAGTGACATTATCCTTATCTTTCATTTTCTATCCTTATAAAGTAAAAGTGACATTATCCTTCTCTGCCCCTCTAATTGTGTATAACTGCTGTAATAAACATATGCAGTTCTCTTTTCTTACCGTGTAAAACTAGCAAGGACAAGAGTTCCTTTGCTGCTCTCTATTTACTCAGACGTAAAGACAAAACATTATTAATTAATGATGCACAATAATGGACAACAAAGGCTACATTATATGGGCAAATAAGGTAAGGCTGACATGGCATGCACACAAGGAAAGATTCAGAATTTGAAATGAAAATTGACGGAAAGTTCTAAATGGAGAAGAGAAATTTCTATAAAGTAAGATTTTCAATTTTTTAGTAACTTCCATTTTTTTTTTTGTCTTTTTCTGACTTTAATTATTTCCTCCTTTTTTTCTTTCTTTCTAACTTTGTTTCTTTTTTGCTAACTTTATTTATTTAATTATTTCTAACTTTGTCTTGACTCTTTTTGCTAACTTTAATTATTTAATTATTTTTTCTTTTCTTGAATTAACTTTTTAATAAATTAATTAATTAAAACTTTAAACAAAATAAAACTCAAACTTTATTCAAGATAACTTAGACTTAGACTTAGACTAAAGAGACATATTCATGGTGGATGAATTTATTCGTGCCAACGCACTAGATCAATACATTTATTTGCATGAGGAAGATTGTTTGTTTCTAGCTCACAGGAATTTTACATTCTTCCTAACTTTTGCTAGATACCTTGGCTTTTGCAAAATGCTCACAAGGCTTCTTGTCTTGACTTTTGCATGGCCTCACAAAACTTACCGACTTGACTTTTAGTATGGCTCACAATGCTTGTCCGTTCACCTTGACTTTTGCCATGACCTCACAAGACTTGCCAAGGCATTATCACTTTTGTTCTGACTTTTGTCCTGGCTCACAAGGCTTGTATGTTCACCTTGACTTTTGCCATGACTCACAGAATTGTTTAATCTCCAAGTCTCCCTAGCTAGCTTCAAGGTGGTCACTTATGACCTCAGACCTTGGAGAATGCCTTTTGATGTTGATTTCAACACTCCCTCTCAACAAGGGAGGCATTCTCTACAACTCCAAGTTTGTCACGAAAGTGTGCAAACTTTGCCAACTACAGTGGCTTGGTCAGGATATCAGCTACCTGATCATTCATTGCAATGTACAATCCAGAAATAAGTTTTCTGAGCCATACTTCTTCTTTGCTGGCATTGTTAGCAGCAATATATTCAGCCTCAGCTGTGCTCTGAGCAATAGACCCCTGCTTCTAGCTGGACCAGGCGATCATGATTGATCCTAAACTAAACCAGTAACCTGAGTTACTCTTTTTATCTATTGGACTCCCAGCCCAGTCCGAGTGTGCATAACCATGCAACATCACACCACCATTGGATGTGAACTTTGGCCCATAAGCTAAGGTACCTTGAAGATATCTCAAGATGTGCTTACCTGCCACCCATTGTCTTTCTCTCGGCTCAGCCATAAATTGGCTCAATGCACTCACTGCAAACTGCATATTTGGTCTAGTATGAGTTAGGTACATCAAAGACCCAACAAGCTGCGTATACATGGTGGGATCCACCAAATCAGATCCTGAATCCGATTCATGCAACTTCTTTAGATTAGCCACCATAGGAGTGGACACACTCTTGCAATTCATCATACCAAACCTCTTCAGTATGTCTACAACATATTTTCCTTGAGATAGGGAAATCTCATTTGGTTTTTGCCAAACCTCTAAACCCATGAAATAATGCATCAATCCCAGATCTTTCATTTCGAACTCAACAGTGAGCTTCTTCTTGCACCAGGCTATCTGCCTATCTTCTCCTGTGAGGTAAGGAAAAGATCATCACATACAAAACCAAAATCAGAGGATGATTTTCAACAACTTTAAAATAAAGATTAGAGTCAACAATGCTCTTACTGAACTCCAAGCTTCTTAGAAAGCCATCAATTCTGTCATACCACACTTTGGGTGCTTGCTTAAGACCGTACAAGGCCTTCTTTAACTTGCATACATGAGAAACCTTGCTATGCACAACAAAGACATCGGGTTGCTCTACATAAACTTCCTGTTCTACTTCACCATTAAGGAAAGCAGTCTTTACATCCATCTGATTTAATTTCCAACTAAGTACAAAAGAAAGAGACATAACTGAACGGATAGTAGTATACCTGGCTACTGTTGCAAACATCTCATCATAATCTACACCTTCTTTTTGGCAGAAGCCTCTGGCCACGAATCTAGCTTTGTACTTCTCAACACTTCCATCCGCTGCATGCTTTATCTTATACAACCATTTGGATGAGACAACTGATTTGTCTTTAGGCCTGGGAACAATGTCCCATACACTGTTCTTCACGATGGACTTGTATTCATCGAACATGGCATCTCTCCAAACCCGCAACTTGTTAGCTTCATCAAATAAAGAAGGTTCAACATGACTGATGTTACTTACCAAAGCAACATAACCTGCAAATCTTTGAGGCCTTTTGCTTTCTCTAAAGGTTCCTGAAGGGGATGCATGTCTCTTTGCATCTTGCAGAGTTTCTTTGAACCAAGCTGGTCTTCGCTTGATAGGAGGATCTTCAAGAGACCTCTCTAATACCTCGACAGGTTCCAACGCTGCATCTTGATCCTTTAGATCATCACGACTTTTCTCCCTCTGAAAGTCAGTACCAGAAGTTTCGGCTGAAGGAGAATCTGGCTCATCATCGATCTGAAGCTCTCTAGATCGTTTGAAAACAACTTCCTCATGGAAAGCTACATCTCGGCTCACTTCTATCTGCTTCTGACCTGGAACATAGATCCTGTAAGCCTGAGAAGACTCACTATATCCAACAAATATCTCTTTCTTACATGAGGGTTCCATCTTAGTTCGCTTCTCCTTAGGCACATGAATGTAAACTGGACACCCGAACACTCTCAAGTGTCCAACATTTGGTTTCTTACCAAAGGAAGCTTCTTTAGGAGTTTTATCCTCCAGGATTGCATGAGGGCATCTGTTATGAATGTAGATTGCTGTAGATGTAGCTTCTACCCAAAGAGAGTTGGGCAGATCTTGATCAAACATCATAGCTTTTGCAGCTTCACATATAGTTTTGTTCTTTCTTTCAGCAACGCCATTTTGCTGAGGATTGTATGGAACAGTCAACTGACGTTTGATACCAGCTTCCTTACAAAAGCTCTCGAACTCATGGGATTCATATTCCCCTCCATTATCAGATCTTAAAATATGAATGCGCTTCCCTGTCTGATTTTCTACCAAGGCTTTGAATTCTTTAAACTTTGCAAAAGCTTCACTCTTCAACTTTAGAAAATAAATCCAACATTTTCTAGAAAGATCATCAATGAATATGACATAATACATAAAGCCATTCAAGGAAAGGTGAAGACATAGGTCCATAGATGTCAGAATGAATAAGTTCTAAGATCTCTTCAGGTTTGTTGCTACTATGCGGAAAAGACTTCTTTGCATTTTTACCAAGCAAACAACCTTTGCAAACCTCATTTTTATCAGAAGAAATAGGAGGCATACCGCTTACCATAGATTGAAGTCCAAGGAGAGCTTTGAAGTGAAGGTGACCAAATCTTCTATGCCATAGCTCGCTAGGGCTGACTGTAGAATGGGTAAGAGCATGAGCATAATGATTTGTTACCTTCTAGAGTCCTCCTTCTCGAATACCAATAACTTCAGCTGAACTTAGCTGACCATCTTTCGGCCAAAGAACTGCTTTACCCTCCATGAAGGCCACTTTGTAGCCTTTATCTTCAAGTGCAGAAATTGACAAAAGGTTCTTTCTCAAACCAGGAACAAATAAGATCTCATCAATGTGAACGATGGATCCAGGCTTTAACTGAAAAGAGGTGGAATCGACTCCTTTAATATCGTGACAAGAGTAGTCACCAAGCTGAACCTGCACTGCACAAGTCTTCTTTCGAAAATATGAAAGAATATTTTTGAAACCAGTAATATGCTTCGGAGCTCCACTATCAACCAACCACGAGTTTCGATCAGTGGTTAGGTGACCAGAAAGAGCAGACACCAAGTAGTATTCTCTTCTGCTCTCCTGTCTCTCAGGAGATTCACTTGCCTTCATACCTGATCCTCCTTCTTCAGCAGTGGATGCATGATGCTTCCCTTTATGGAAGCCTCTCTTCTTGGATCTGCAATCTTTAGCAAAATGTCCCATCTTGTTACAGTTAAAACATTTAATCTTGGACATATCAAAACCTTTACCTTTGAAGTTACCTTTGTACTTGCTTTTCTGGAAGATGTTTTGATGGGGAGGATTCCTTCCTCTCCTTGTCTTTGCAGCCAAAGCAACACTGTCATCAGTAGCAGTACCAGACCTTGAAGTCATGCGACCTTCCTCCTAAAGGCAGTCATGCCACAAGCGCTCAAAAGTAGGCTGAGACTCCCTACCATTCACACTGGCAAGGAAAGTATCCCTCGAAGATGGGAGGCCATCGAATATGGCTTGTACCAGAACATCATTTTCAACAGTTACCCCTGACAAGTAACTGATCACGAATCTGAGCAATTTTAGAACAAAAGGAAGCCACAGAGTCACCTTTCTTGATCTTCAAGAACTTTAATGTGTTCTTGAGTTTTCTCTTTTGACTAGGTGTAGTTTTCTCATAAAGATTCCTGAGAGTGTCATAACGGTCTTCAACTGTCATTAGAGAAGTTAGTACTGGCATGATACTGTCTTTCACTGAGTCAAAGATAACTCTCTTAGCTTTAGCTTGATTCCTTCTGAACGCTGCTCTACCAGCATTGGAAGCTGGTTCCTCCATCACTGTAGTCACGAACTGATCTAGCTCCAACTCTTGGAGAATATTCATGACCTTGAGCTTCCAAACATTAAAGTTTGAAGTTCCCTCTAGCCTGTCTTTAGGCCGAACAGAAATAGAAGAAGACATCTCGAACAGAAAACTTAGAACTGAGCTGGATAAAGCTTGAATCCTTGGACTTGTGTGGGATCACGAACCAAAGAACTGAGCTCCGCTCACACGTTGAGCTCTGATACCATGTTAAAATTCAAGCATATCTATCCAAGGCAAAGTGTTTTACTGTTCGTTTAAAAAATTTCTCTAATATAAACTTTCAAACAACAATATAGAAGAACATAAGCATGGATGATGAGCAGTAGAATAGATGCATAAAAGAGATCTCACATGAGCACAAGAAATTTACACTGGAGAAACCCGAGAAGGGAGAAAACTCCAGCAAACAATCTTCCTTTATTGCAAATAAAATTGTATGATCACAATACAACTTCCACCATGAACTATGCTCTTCAAAGAGTTTGACTAACCTGATTGTAGATGACCAGCAAGAGAAGAAGTTCCTTGCTGTCCTATTTGACTGTGTAAAAACCAGCAACACAGAAGTTTCTTCTTTGCCCCTCTAACTGTGTATAACTGCTGTAATAAACATATGCAGTTCTCTTTTCTTGCTGTGTAAAACCAACAAGGACAAGAGTTCCTTTGCTGCTCTCTATTTACTCAGACGTAAAGACAAAACTTCATTAATTAATGATGCACAATAATGGACAACAAAGGCTACATTATATAGGCAAATAAGGTAAGGTTGACATGGCATGCACACAAGGAAAGATCTAGAATTTGAAATGAAAATTGACGGAAAGTTCTAAACGGAGAAGAGAAATTTCTATAAAGTAAGAATTCAATTTTTTAGTAACTTTCATTTTTTTTTTGTCTTTTTTCTGACTTAAATTATTTCCCCCCTTTTTTTTTCTTTCTAACTTTGTTTTTTTTTGCTAACTTTATTTATTTAATTATTTCTAACTTTGTCTTGACTCTTTTTGCTAACTTTAATTATTTAATTATTTTCTCTTTTCTTGAATTAACTTTTTAATAAATTAATTAATTAAAACTTTAAACAAAATAAAACTCAAACTTTATTCAAGAGAACTTTGACTTTGACTTAGACTAAAGAGACATATTCATGGTGGATGAATTTATTCGTGTCAACACGCTAGATCAATACATTTATTAGCATGAGGAAGATTGTTTATTTCTAGCTCATAGGAATTTTACATTCTTCCTGACTTTTGTTAGATACCTTGGCTTTTTCAAAATGCTCACAAGGCTTCAGTCTTGACTTTTGGCATGGCCTTACAAGACTTACTGACTTGACTTTTAGTATGGCTCACAAGGCTTGTCCGTTCACCTTGACTTTTGCCATGACCTCACAAGACTTGCCAAGGCATTATTACTTTCGTTTTGACTTTTGTCCTGGCTCACAAGGCTTGTATGTTCACCTTGACTTTTGCCATGACTCACAAAACTGTTTAATCTCCAAGTCTCCCTAGTTAGCTTTAGGGTGGTCACTTATGACCTCAAACCTTGGAGAATGCCTTCTGATGCTGATTTCAACATGTAAATGGTGAAGGAATGAGGAATTGATATGTTAATATGTTGGGATTCATATTTTTAATTTTTTAATAATTTTAGAGACAGACCCCCCTATGTTAGGGTCCTTGACGCCCCTTGCCCCCATGATTTTCCCCTAAATTTGGAGGTGTCTCCACACATCCCCAATGTGTGTTTTCCCACTCCCGCGCTCCCATGTCTTGGAAACTTAGTGGAACATTGGCCTATAGTCTTAGAGGCATGCAAAACCACCTAGATGCCCTCAAAAGCTTTTAAGAACGATAACAATCACAAGTAAATGTGGAGAAGCATAAGTTTGGATATTCGAATCCAAGAAAGAGATGTAAATGGTGTTCAAACTTCAGATATTATAGTGCAATAGTATAAGATGTATTTATGGATAAGCACCTCGAAGTAGATTGTGCATATGATCTAAATTGGAACCATCCTATAAAGTAAAATATTTGTGGTGGGTGGAATGTCTGCGTCAATCTTGATTTAAAACAAGTGTAAAGATGCTCAAATTTGGGTCTGGGAGCAAAACATACCGCCCTTCCGATTTTCTAGTATCATTTATTACTATGTATGAGAAAATTAGATAAGTTCAGTGTCACACTCCTATAGAAATAATAAATGTTACTAGGAAATATATTGTTTGAAATCAAAGTTGCATGAAATGTGGAAACATGTACGAGTTTCGGAAACGAAAATGCTTGGAAACGTGACCCCCCCAAAATGGGTATTTCGAGGGAAACACAATATATATATTTATATATGTTGGATTTTGTGCAACTTCGGAAGTTATTTTTATTGTAATTTTATTATATTGTTTTGTACCTCCTACAGGAGATCATACTATTGTATTCATTTTTGTAAACCCTTGAAAGAATCAATGTAAACCTTGGAGAAGTTTAGAATTAAAATAATTTATTTTTTTACTATTTTTATTTACCCTCGAGGTAAGTCTTCCCCAGTCAGTTAGACAAGTCGTCCCAATTAGGGTTAAAAGTCAGTTTTGTAAAGTGTATAAATAGAGAGGTTGGATGCCTCATTTGGACACACAATCAAGCAAGCAAGTTCGCTAGTCAAGGAGAAGTTCGCTCCAACAGTGGGAAGCAGTCTTTTTCTGGGGTTTTTCATTAGAGAGACTCTTCTTTCACTCTCCTCTCTTGTACTATGTTCTCCGAAGTGATCATCTCTATACGAAGGTTGCTGGTTTTCTCTCGATTGGGTTTCCTAGGATAAACTCGTGTTCTTTGTTTCTGTGCTTTGTCTTTCTTCTAGAGAACCTATTGTTCATTTGCAATAAAGTTATACTGCTATAATCTTGTAAAAATCTAACATGGTATTAGAGCAGTTCTAGAAGAAGCCATTGTCGAGAACTAGGGCTTGCTATTTGAAGGCCTTCCCTCATCACTTCTTGAGTGAAAGAGACACAGAAAGTTTGCTCTAGTGGAGGCACATCTTTTGGTGAAGGAAGAATCAAATTCCAAGAAGTTTCATTTTTGACCTAATTCCACTGCTGCAGCTATTGCGAAAATTAGGGTTTCAACTTTCAAGTTTTGAGCTGATCAGTCCTTAGTTTTGGCTCAACCTCACCATCCCTCAACTTGCCTTGCTAGGGCGCATCTATTTGTAGGTTAGTTTCACAAAATTACAACTTTCATTTTTTGACCTAGCTCCTGTTAGTGTTTCTAGTTCAGATCTGCGGGCAAGATGATTGGAATGAAGATTTAAGATCGTCTCGATGGAGCCTCAAACTTCATTTCTTGGAAGTCTAGAGTTCTTCTCATCTTGGAAGAAAATAATCTCTTGAAGTTTGTCAATGAGAAGGTCCCAGAACAAGAAACTAAAGAAGACAAGTCCCAGTGGAGAAAGAATGATGCTCGAGCTAGGAGATTATTAGTGGACTCAGTCAAAGACCATTTGGTTCTTCAAATTTCACAAAAGAAGACAGCTAGGAAGATGTTCAAAACTCTAAGGAGGCTATTTTGAGCACAGTAGCATCAATGTGACTCTCACATTGAGGAACCAACTGTCGAACATGAAGATGACCAAGTGTGAATGAGGATCACAGAACTTAGGGACAAGCTGAGATCTAATGGAGAACCTATTGAAGGCAAGGAGTTTGTCATGACTACGCTAAATGGGCTTCCACCATCTTGGGAATCTTTCATTCAATCGATCAGTGGATGCACCAAGTTGCCCAAATTTGTCAGACTATGGGTAGATTGCATTGAGGAGGAGCTGAGGATGGCAGCAAGACAAAGACTTCATGGCCTCAACCTGAGGAGAATCAAACATTCATGGCCCATGCCAAGAAAGTCAAGGGAAAAGAGAAGAACGTTTCACAACCATAAGCATCAAGGTAGAACACTAAGCCCTTCTCCAGATCAACAAGAAAAGAAGAAGGATCTATCACAAGTACAATGCTTCAGGTGCAAGAAATATGGTCACTATGCAAACAAATGTCCAAGTTCAAGCAAAAGAAAACATGCAGCCTCAACAACTGATGTAGGAGAAGGTCATCATCACAAGAAGCAAAGGAGTGAAGACCACACAAAATTCTTCTTCATATCGACGTTATCAGGTACTGTTCCCACCACTAGTGACACTTGGCTCATTGATAGTGGTGTTTCTAGACATATGATTGGATATAAGGAAAATCTTTCATAAATAGTTGAGAAAGAATCTCATCTCTGTGTGTACTTGGAGATGATGCCAACTATACTGTGAGGGGAACTGGGGCTACCTCCCTTCAACTAGAATCTAAAGATATGTTACATTTGAGTAATGTGCTGTATGTGCCTGGTATGAAAATAAATCTCGTCTCCATAATTGCGTTGGAGGAAAAGGGATATAAAATTGCATTTTCAGATGGGAAAGTGCTTGCTTGGAACAAGAACTCAAGCATGGACACAACGAAAGAAATTTGACTAAGAGAGGACAACCTGTATCAATTGAACACTCATCAACTCAAGCACTAGTTCATGACTCCACCAACATGGGTGAGCGATGACACAGAAGGTTAGCTCACATCAACTATAGAGCTCTCCCAACAGTAAGAAATATTGTGACAGGTCTACCAGTACTTCACATGGACCATGACAGAGTCTGCAAGGGATGCGCGCTTAGCAAGAATACCAAGGGATCTTTTCCGAATAGTGAGAGTAGATCCAAGGAAATATTGGATCTAGTGCACTCCGACTTGTGCAGACCCATGGCTGTTGCCTCGCTGGGTGGTTACAACTATTATGTAACATTCATTAATGATTACTCTCAGAAGACTTGGATATACTTCCTCAAGACCAAGGAATCTGAGGAAGTGCTCAACAAGTTCAAAGAATTCAAATCACAAGTCGAGAACCAGTAGGGAAAGATGATCAAGACTCTAAGATCAAACAATGGTGGAGAGTATACATCCACATAGTTTAATGATTTTTGCAAGGAAGCAGGAATTAAGAGGGAGCTTACAGTTCCCTACAACCCTCAACAAATTGGGGTTGTTGAAAGAAAGAATCGAACAATTGTGGAGGCATCCAAAGCCATGATACATGACTAGAGTCCATCGATGTTCTTGTGGGAAGAAGCTTCCAAAACAACTGTCTATGTACACAACAAATGCCCTCATAGAATCTTGAAGAACATGACTCCGAAAGAAGCCTTCACAGGTGTAAAGCTAGAAGTGGGCCACCTTCGTATCTTTGTCTAGTCTACATGCATGTGCCGAAGGAGAAAATGACGAAATTGGAGCCTTCGGGAAAGAAGGGGACTTTCGTGGGATATGGTGTCTTCAAAGGCATACGGAATTTATGTTTTAGGATTGAAGCAAATCGAAGTCAGCAGGGATGTGTCCTTTGTAGAAGGAATGGATATCCGGAGAGGAAGAGGATATGACATGGAGATCAATAACAATGAAGAGATGAGATTGTCTCCCCCTTTGGCAGTTTAGAGCGAGTTGCCAAAGGAAGAACTGACTGACTCCATTGATCCATTTGAGCCAATTGACACTCCCACAGACATTACAATTGTCCAGAAGAGGCCTAGATGGGCACAACAGATGCTGCAGGATGTAGAGGGGCATGAAACTCCATATGGCATTTTTCGGGAAAGCAAAAGACCTTAGAGATTCTCGAGTTATGTAGCATTGATGAGTCACATCATTGACTCAAAACCAAGCACATATGAAGAAGCATCTAGGCTCCAAGTTTGGAAGGATGTTATGATGGAAGAATATCAATCGATCATGAAGAATGATGTATGGGAGTTTGTACCAAGTCCTGAGGAGAAGTCAGTGGTGACCTCCAAGTGGCTGATCAAACATGAAGCAGATGGCAATGTGGAAAAACACAAGGCTAGATTTGTTTCTAAAGGATTCTCTCAGAAAGAGGGAGTTGATTATGACAAAACATTTGTTCCCGTCGCTCGACATACTTCCATCATGACCATTATTGCTATTGCTTCAGCTATGGGATGGGCGCTGCATCAAATGGATGTCAAGATTACCTTCCTCAATGGTGTAATTGAGGAAGAAGTTTATATTGAACAACCAAATGGGTTTGTTGTCCATGGGAAGGAGTCCCACTTCTACAAGTTGAAAAAGGATCTATATAAACTCAAGCAAGCACCCAGTGCTTGGTATGAACAGATAGACGGATACTTGATGAGCTTAGGATTCACCAAGAGTGATGCAGATCCCAATCTTTACTACAATATTGTGGAAGGTGAGCCACTGATTCTAGTGTTGTATGTCGATGACTTGTTTCTGACAAGAAACGAGAAGCTGATTACATGGTGTAAGAAGAAGCTAGCCTCTGTATTTGAAATGAAAGATCTTGGATTGATGCATTACTTCTTGGGATTAGAGTATGGCGAAGGCAAAAGGAAATATTCCTAAGTCAAGGAAAAAATACCATTGATATACTAAAGAGATTTAGAATGTTGGACTGCAAGTCCATGGCTACTTCGATGGATGCAAACTTGAAGAAGTTGAGGGACTCGACTTCAGATTTTGACTTGATTGATCCCACCATGTATCGCCAGTTGATTGGATTGCTGATGTATATGACGAACACCATACTAGACATATGTTTTGCTGTGAATGCTCTCAGCCAGTTCATGAGTGAGTCGAGGCAGATTCACTGGACTACTGCAAAACATGTACTCAGATATTTGCATGGCATCTTGGGATATGGATTGAGATATGCTTCAGAATGTGACCTGAGATTGCAAGGATTTTCAGATTTAGATTGGGTTGGATGCGCTGCAGATAGGAAGAGTACTTCCGAATGTTGCTTCAATTTAGGTCTGCAGTTATTTCCTGGTGCAACAGGAAGCAGACCTCAGTAGCACTCAATATAGCAGAGGCCAAGTGTATGGCTGCTAGTACAACAGTTCAAGAAGTAGTATGGCTTTGGAAACTCCTTACAGGACTGTTTGGTCAAATTCCAGGACCAACTGTGATTCACTTTGACAACCAGAGCTATGTGCAGGTGTTAGTGAATCTTGTGTTTAACGATAAGTCGAAGCATATAGAGATTCAATATCATTTCATTCGTAATGTGGTGCAGAGGGTGCGATCAAGCTACAATACGTATTGACAAATGACCATACTGCAGATGTTCTTACCAAGCCTCTTCCCAGGACAAAGTTTGAATTCTTTCGTGGAAGACTTGGACTAGAAGAAAATGTATCCCTCCTTGAGAGGGAGAGGTGATTCAAACATCTACCTTGCTTCTACACTGGTGCCCCTACTCGTTTTGGTTCTCATCCTGAAATGAGAGAAATCTCATTGGCAGTGGAGACGGACTGGTAGTAGATGGTCGTGTACACTAGTGCCTTTGCTCCTCTTGGTGTGGGAGAAATCCCATCGGCAGTAGAGATGGATAGGTAGTAGATGGTCGTGTATACTGGTGCCTCTGCTTGTCTTGATTCTCAGCTTGGTATGGGAGAAATCCCATCGGCAGTAGAGACGAATAGGTAGTAGATGGTCGTGTGAAGCATGTCCAGGTTCTTAGTCAGGTATGGGAGATTCCCATCGGTAGTAGAGACGGACTACTGGTTGTAGATGAGACACTGATTGCAATACTCTCTGATGGACTGTGAGAGCTGATGGATTCATCGATGGACTGTGTGGATCAGACATATGATGATGATGACTCTCTGATGGACCATGTAGAGTTGCGGAGCTGATGGATTCACCGATGGACTATGTGGATTAGACATATGATGATGATGACTCTCCGATGGACCATGCAGAGTTGTAGAGCTAACAGATTCATCGATGGACTGAGTGGATTAGATACATGATGACACCTCTCGACGGACAGAGATCGTGTTGACAACCTTCAATATGTATAGATATGATTGAGACAAATGTGTTGTATGGAAGAGACCTAGATGATCGTGGTCTCCATATCCGAAGAATGCCTTCCTTGTTGAGAGGGAGTGTTGGATTTCGTGTAACTTCAGATGTTATTCTTATTGTAATTTTATTATATTGTTTTGTACCTCCTACAAGAGATCATACTGATGTATTCATTCATGTAAACCCTTGAAAGAAACAATGTAAACCCTAGGGAAGTTTAGAATTAAAATAAATTATTATTTTACTTTTTTTATTTTCTCCCAAGATAAGTCGACCCCAGTTAGTTAGACAAGTCGGCCCACTTACGGTTAAAAGTCAGTTTTGTAAAGTGTATATATAGAGAGTCTGGACGCCTCATTTGGACACATAGTGAAGCAAGCAAGTTTGCTAATCAAGGAGAAGTTTGCTCCAGTAGTGAGAAGCAGTCTTTTTCTGGGGTTTTTCATTAGAGAGGCTTTCTTCTTTCTCTCTCTCTCTCTTCTTGTAGTTAGTTTCTGTGCTTTGTCTTTCTTCTAGAGATCCTATTGTTAATTTGCAGTTAAGTTATACTACTATAATCTTGTAAAAATCTAACATTATATATAGTTTTTTTAATAACACATCAATAATTTTTTAGTTTTTTTATGAACATGATATCTGTTTTCTGATTTTAGACTTTGGCATTTGTTGAGTTATTTAACATTAAACTAGTGATATTAAATTCTTAAAGTAAAAGTGACATTATCCTTATCTTTCATTTTCTATCTTTTTACTTCAATTTTTAACATTACCTTTAATTGTTTCAGAATGTTTGAAAGTGGTTCCAACCTCATCAGACTTCATATGCAAAAAGTAGAATTTTAGATCCCATTCAGAATTCAGTCTGCTTAACAATATTCAGGATTTTTGGATTGCAATTTTTCCGCTGGATTCTATCATGCATGAGGGTATGGGATTGGTATTTAATAAGCACACCAACCCCTCTATGTACCTTGATGTGGCACACTTTCATACACAGTAGCAACCTCACAAGCACCCTTTAGACAGGCTCAGGTCACTACAGCAGGCTAACCAAGATCACAACAGTCCAACAAAGGTCACGACTTATTTTTGCAGCCCACAAAGATGGTTACGGCCCAACTTAGGAGGTCACGACTTAGTCTAACAGTCACCTTAGTAGCCGTCAGAGAGGTTACGTCCAGTGTAACAATCAACAGGAGGTTATGGCCCAGTCCCAAACAGCCCCCAAGGTCATGGCTAGCTCCAAGCAGCCTAACAAGGTCACGATCCAGCTTTAGGTGTTGAGCAAGGGCCATGACCTGCTTACAAATAGCAGCAACAGCTTGAACAGTAAGGTAACAGCCCTAGATGTCTGAAAAAGAGGTGGCGGTAGCTCAACACTAGCAGCAGTAGTTTGAACAAGAAGGTGGCAGCCCTAACAGAGCTTAGGAAAAGTGGCAGTCCACAAGAACAACGGCAAAACCCAAGACGTCATGCCAAGAAGCCTAGTCATGCCAAGAAGCAACAACAAACCCTTACAGCAGACAATGAATTAGATCTCCAATTCTCTCTTGTCAAGACACTCTAAAATGAAGTTTAGGACTTTACTTTATAGTCTTGACATGCCTTCTAGAAGGGTCACCCAACTAACCCTAGCTTTAGGAGAGCTACCAAACAAAACATAAAATAAAGTTAAGTTGACTTAGGATAGGGTACCAATGGTCAAGTGATCATAAAAAATAAAAACAATAAAGTTAAGGCATCATAGCAAAAGGGTCAAGGTATTACAACCAAGATGGGTGCTAGGACCAATAGGGAAATATAAGACCACAAGTCAACAAGACGGGTCACATAAAGGTGGGAAGACAACCCTTTCACCCACAAGACCAAGGTGTACTATCAAGGTGGGGAAACGACCCTTTTACCCACAAGACCAAGGTGTACCATCAAGGTGGGGAAACGACCCTTTTACCCACAAGACCAAGGTGTACCATCAAGGTGGGGAAACAACCCTTTTACCCACAAGACCAAGGACTTTAATCTTTCTCTCAAGAGGTATATTCTCCACACGTGTTCCATACAATAACTGTGAGTTTTATCATCACCATATAAGGGAGGTCCAAACTAGATGATGTGATCCTCTAGTCCTCCATACTGCTCCTAAAGTCAAGTACTAGGGATATCTTCAAGGGGTGGCCAGTCCCTGGAGAAACAACCTAGCCTAACCATTTTAGGAGAAGAGGACATCACACATCATCATCTTGGTCAATTGGCCAAGATTCACCTGGTTAACTGACCAGGTATGTACTTGTAGGAACTGCCTGGTCCCAGATCAAGAATCTGCCTGGTCCCACAACAAGAATATGCCTGGTCCCAGACCAGAATACCCTAGAGATAGGGGCCACATGCTAGGGACTTTGCCATGGCATCAACTTGCTTGGTCCCAGACCAAGAACTCTAGGAGACTGTTGGGGGCCCTAGGGTACCTTCTAAGGACTTACTCTGCCTGGTTAAATAACCAGGAACCCTAGTTAAATGACTAGGGTGCCATCATCCCTAAGAATGGGTCTCACAGCTGCATTATCTTTAACAATTTCTAGGATGGTACCTGGGTAAACTGTTCGGTTGCAATTTTGTCGACCTAACCCGGCTGGTACATCTAGTGAAAGAAAAAAATGAGTTTTTAAAAAGACACTAGAATTTTTCACTTGAAAACTAGAAAGAATTTGTAGTTATTGTATTTTATCAGAAGCAATTACAGGGGCTGATGATAGACTGATCAAGAGAAAAAAAACTGATAAATTTGATTGCAAGTTTAAAAATCTCCCATAATCAACTAGTTATCATGCATTTGAATCGATTCCAACTCATCAACTAAAGCAATTTTAAACAATCAATTACGTGATTGATTAGAAAGAATTAACAAATATAAATCTGTTCTTTCGTTCATACACATTATCATTTATATATTTTTTATATATGCATGATCTTGTTATTAATTCTCTTAATATTGTTTGTTAAAGGGGCCTTAACAGTGATACCAGGGATGGATGTTTGGGTTTTTAGTTGTTGAATAACTGGCCTTATGAGTTTTTAAAATGCTGGTTTAAGACATGTAAATTTTGGGCTTTAGGGAGTCTATGGTTTACAGTAGTTTTACATGTTTTAGGTCAGGATCCTTGACTCTCTGCTTTTAGGAAGAAGTATTAACAGTAATTTCAAATATATAGGAAAATTTTGATGAAACAGATTTGGGTTTCTACCAGTTTCATGATGTTTGTTGAGAACTCATTTTTCATTTCTCGTATTATTCATTTGAAGTTATCATGTGTTCATTTATCTTTGCTTCATATTTTCATATTTATAAGAAGAATGTCCTTCTTTGCTGTTCTTGTTATGTGTGCAACTATTGTTTGTAGTAACACACCTTGTTTACGACAACATTATGCTTCGATTGAGGGGAGATTTTTCTGGAAGGAAACTTAAGTGAACATGTTTCATCTTGATCAGGAGAGCTAGAGAAAACTAAGGCGCGTCTCCAGAAGATGTAAAATATATGTATGGATACTTGGCTGGTGGAACCTGGTGTTTATAGATCGGGCTTGTGGAAGCAATCATGGAACATTATAAAGTTTTAGATGTTAAAGCTCATCAGAAGAGACAGGTTGAATGTTTTGTTGTTAGTTCTCCTACTGACATTATAACATAATCCTTTTGTTAACCACAATCTCTCTGAACAACCAGGAGTGTAGTTTTCTTTCTCTCTCTCGTTACAGATAAGGAATATAAACTATCCAGTATATGTTAAAATACAAAAAAGAAAAACTCGATTTCTGATGCTGTGCACATTTGGTTTAACCAGAGAATTGTCTGGGAAGACAGTTAAACTGTATGTCCCTCTATGATTTAGAGGTTGAAAGAAAGACTATCCATTGGTTAAATCCTAGTTCTAGTTTCTTTTGTAAATTCAGTTGATTTGCAAAATGTTTTGGATCAGAGTTGTAATGCAGTTACATGTCTGGATGTCTTTTAAATTCTCCGTGATATGTATTTTATACAAGGTTTGATGTGATTGGGATAATCTTATTAATTACAGTTTTGTTTTCCAAAGGTTGATTGGGATTTGTTTTCTTCCATGGGATATATATCACATTCGGTTCATTGTTTGTATTTAAAGATGTCTCTCTTTATATGTTTATCAAAGATATGTTTCAAAACAATTACTATGCTTACTTTTGAGTCTCTAGTCTTTTAGGGCTTGTATACAAGAGGGTGAGAACTCTGCTTAAAAAATATGCCTTTTTCTTCGTCCTCTTAATGCCATGATAATCTTGGCGGGACCTTATAGTAGTGACCTATGGATGTAGTTCGTTCTTAACTCAATGTAAAGAGGATGAATAAAAAAAATACCTTTTTCTTCGTCCTCTTAATGTCATGATAATCTTGGCAGGACCTTATAGTAGTGACATATGGATGTAGTTCGTTCTTAACTCAATGTAAAGAGGATGAATGCATAGCTGAATAGCCCATTTATTAAAGACATAGCAGAGATAATTATGCTTCAATGCTTCAATCCTCGTAACCATCATGATATCAAGTCAACAAAGTTTCAGTAGTAGCAAATCAAGACTCCAAACTATCACCAGGTCTATGTGACACACTTTTCGAGAAAACTATGAACACAGTAAAGTGTACAGTTCCATTGGCAAAGTTAATTATAGAGAAACAATTATAACAGGTACCAGCTTGAGGTCTCTATAAGTTTTGTCAGGTTGCCTAGTAAAGGACTTTCTGATCCTTTGGCTGAGCTTTTCTATCCAGCTTCTTGGCCTCCAAACCTACCTGAAGACTTGAAGCTTTTGAATTAACTCTTAAGATAATCTCTTGGATTGACGAGTCCATTGACTAATGCTAGATTTATTCATTCATAAAAGAAATATTGGCGTAGTCCGCCAAATATTGTTTACAGAAATTTCTGTCTGTTTTGATTATGAACTCCAAGTTCCATGATGCAAAAAGGCTCACATGGTAGTATATAAACATCAAAATTTGCATGCATTTCTTCTCAATCACTTTGACACCGAACCTCCATAATTAACTCGTGGAAAAAATGTGGCATCATTGTTGACAGATCCAGAAATACATCATTGCTGCCAGATCTAGAAATAAAAGAGATAAAATGCTACATGGGATGTTATTTCTCTTGAAAAACCTTCCCCAAATAGATTACAAACTAGTAGAATAAATGATGAACTTGTTTTTTACCCGGAATTGAGTTTACACTAGTGTATTTCTTTCAAAAGATGTTAAAGAAATCATAACTTGTTTCACAAACAAGGGAGTCTCTTATAACAATTTTATGCTTAAAATTATATTATTATTATTATTATTTATATAGGTTAATATGTTGTGGAAATATAAAACATAAGCAACGGATCTACGTTCATGCCTATTATATTGAATTAGTATCTTTCAAGCAACTTTTGATAAACGAATAATTTAAGCATTTGTTATCAAGTCTTTTGATGTTGCTGCACATCTACTTGTTGACTAGTTAAGCGCATGCCACTTATCATGCCATCCCAGTTTCTTTATGTTTATTGTTATAAACTCATTTGTCAATCAAAGTAAGAATTATAAAAGTGGCGAAATGTATTTTTAGTTGATGGTGATAAGATAAACTCGGCTACTTTGGAGAGCACATTTTGATTTCCATCTTCGTTCGCAACATCACAAAAAAAAGTTTTGTAAATTTACTTAATCCATAAATAATATTGATAATTTAACCTAATATCAAACTAGAGAAGATACGAGCAATTTTTGTCGACTTTTGTGCAGTTGTAAGGAGCATTTGGTGTCTAATAGGAGAGTGATATCAAGTGTCAAGCGTGTGCATGTTCCATCCTTGTACAATCCAAACTTGGGGGCGGTGCCTAGGATGAGATTCACTATCATTAGTGTTTGCTACTTTACTATTTGTGAAACTTGTCCAACTACAACAGTTGATGTGACAAGTAGTGCTAAGTTATTAAACATTATTTTGTATATCTTGTGTAACTAGACTAATTGGTGCCATTGAGGAAATTTTTACCAAACAATAAGTAAAATAACTGACCATTGAACCAATGTTGTGATTCAAACACTAAAGCAAAAATGTTGTGGAGCTTACACAATACATTTAACAATTAACACTGTGATTGGTACATAATTTGAGTTGTGAAATTTGATGTGATTTGGAAAAAAAGGTTTAAGTTGAGGAGTTTAGTAGGCCCATTGGTTGACAACTCAACAAGGGTTTTGCAAGAGAAATTTATGAGGTGAAAACGATGCAACATGTATAGTTAGATTGTGGGTTTTGGAGGATAAAGTTGCAATAGCAAGAATGTTATGGCATAACAAGAGCATATTGTGGTCTTTGTTACCTCCGAAACTAGTATGTGATTAAAGTCTCAAAGAAGCGGGTTAGTAGAGGGGAACTCAAAAGGAAAGGCCAATGTTACCACATCAATCCCCTTCGCACTTTCGGTTGGTTCTTTTCCAACTCAAGGGGGCTTTCCCTAATGTAGGATTACTAGGGCAAAGACAATGGGAGCAAGGTGAAATGAAGAGTTGCCTAAGCAAAATAGTTGTAGCATAGAAAGTAAAGGGAAAGGTGATGGGAGGATAGAGATAAAGCAATCAATTCATTAAGGGCAAATGGCATAAAATAAAGTTCTATTTAAGAGGACCTTGTTTCATGTCACCAAGGCGAAACATTCGCATGATTGATCAAACCCTACTTAGTGAAATGCAAGAATATACTAGGTTTTATGATGAAAGGGATTTAATAAAATGTTTGCTTCCTTTTTAGCTTTGGGGGTGCACCATGCACACAAAAGATCAATATTACACCAAAAGATTTAAAAATGAATTCAAAATTCAAGACCCATATGTGCACGGATATAAAAGAAAAGAAGATAGAGATTAACATAAACCCTTTTCCTTCCAATGTGGTATTGATACCCTATATGGCCTCCAACCCAAAACATATAAATTTCAATGTAAAAGAGTATCTAACAATACTTACAACATTTGAAAGCTTCAAATAAAATTAAATGCCACACATCAACAAGATAGTACTGTTGGGTAAAATATACACTATCTAATTCAACACTTAAATGTCAACTCGAGAAGGTAGCTTGTGAGATGCAAACACTATATGTGCTGAACTAAAGGCTTAAACTATCCTAGCCTAATTGCAATAAAAGAAATTACTATTCTAGGAAAGCAATACTTGGCCTAAAAACAACTAATGGAAGAAAAACCACTTTAAGCAAACTATGAATCTATTCTATGAATTGGAAATCTATTCTATTTGTGCAGAATGAAAGATCTATCTAAGAATTCAATTGCAGTTGACAACTAAAGATTTAAGCTATGTAACTTATAAACTAATTACTTTGAATCGGAAAACTATATGCTATTTCTATGCAAACAAACTAACTATTTTGATTTATGCAATTTAATCTGATTAATTAACTACGAATTCACAAGAGCAAAGTAAAAACACTATTCTAAAGACCAAGCGTAAATAAATGCGTTGCAAAACAATAGATTAATCAAAGCAAACCAAACTTGGAATTTTATAATCAAACCTAAGACTAAGTTCAAAACAATAACTTGAAATACATTCAATCTGTGAGCAAACCTACAACAGAAATATAGTACTACTATTCTCATTCGACAGTAAATCAAACCAGTCTATTTAATCATAAAATGCAAACTATTCTAAAGTTTGAAAAGCAAATCTATGCTAGTTAAAACTGATAATAACTTAGAGCTATTGCATTTAAATAAGATTCAAAGAAGTCTTACTAAATTCTAATTGAAAATTGATTCTATCTTACTACACCTACTGAAATAAAATGACTAGATTGACAATGGAATTAATAAAGTCTAAGACAATAACATGCTACGTAAATAGAGATAAAATAATAACTATGAATTCAAATGTAAAATGGAAATAAAATGTCTAACCAACTTCAGAAATGAGATGAACTGATAAAGGATAAAATCTATGTTAAGTAAAATTATATTAATCTATATTTTAAACATAAAAACCATTGAAAACAAATTATAAGCTACCCATACTATGAACCAAAAGACAACCGCGTTATTCTACACTTGAATAAAAAACTATTTCCTATTTGCACAGTAAAATATATTCCGAGTGTAAATGAATTTCATTATAATTAAAATTGAAATAATTAATCTATGCATTGATATAAAACTAAATATGAAATGCTGAAGATGGATTCGAATCCCAACTAGCTACAGAACACAATAGAATGTTGAAAAATTAACCTATATCTTAGCTAATTATTTTTGCATAAACAAAACACTGAAAATTATGGAAATGAATTAAAATTTTGTCTAAGTGCGAATGGAGTACTGAAAAATCAGTCGATGCGAATGGAATGCTGAAAAACACTTTGAATTAAAGTGTGAACAGAATGCTGAAAAACAGTCTAAACGTAGGTACGAGTGGTTGGTCGTACGAATTCCAAAGATGCAAATTACATGAAAACAAGAGAAAATTGTATTTTATAAACAACTAAACATCATCTATAATTCCTACAAGAACTAAGTCATACAAACAGATGACTATTTCTATACAGAGTGCTCCCACACAAACTATTAAACTAATAACATATAAATTCACAAGCAACATATCAATCCACCCTGTATCTAAGAGAAAACGTTTTGAAAACGAATTGAAATTGCTAGAGTAAGAATGAAATAGACAGACACTGAGATCTCATTTGTACACGCACGCTCATATTATGCGCACGCTCATCATCCTTACGTGAACCTGCATAAGAAAAAATCCGTTAGTTTTTAATATATGAAACAATCCGAACGAATCATTCGTTATGAGTTTTAATTCTTATGGCATGAAACGTTTAATGCATACGGTTTTTAAAATAAAGACATGTGGTGGCTTTTTCAAATAGTTACATATGGTATGGAACGTATATATATATATATATGGTAGCTTTGTTTTTTCCTTGTTTAAAAAAAAATTTACATATGGTGACTTTTCTATTAAAGAATTACAATGTCATGACTTTGCTTATTATTTTTAAATTTAAACAAATATTGAAATTAAAATAATGATGTTTTATCTTTTTTCATTTTTCATTTGTTTAAATGTAAATTAGTGAACCAACTCATCATCACTTCATAATTTATGCATATGCAGGTACGACATGACCAATCAGAAGTAGAAGACGAAGATAAAACAAACCAAGAACCTAATAAGAAACATGTCATTAGACCTAATGCAGGACTAAGATTCGGATGAAGGGTCCGATGCAGTACCGGAATGCTCAATATTGCATAATATTGTGTTTAATACATTAAAAATAACATATTAATCTTCATTTATGTTTAAGTGTTTTAATTGATGAAATACAATAAAAGATAGCCCTTTTTAAGGATAGTTGTATCAAATTACAGTAAATAGGCTCTGAAATTAATATAAATAAAATCATTATAAAAGACAATTCCGGAGCCCAGCACTCCCCCAAACCAAAGATATGGCACGTCCTTGTGCCATCAATTGAATTGGAAGTGGTCTTTCATTGCTTGACCATCAATAGTTTATAGGCAATCTTTCAACAAAAGGAAGCCAACTTTATTACTGCTAGAACTTATAAAAAAAAGTTATGTTATGAGATAACCAAAACGACTTCATATTATTTAAGATTTCTTATTACTTACAATTCTGCCAACTAGTAATACTTCATACTTACAAAGAGCATATAAATAGAGATTCTCCCCCCTAAACCGAAGGTATGGCACGTCCTCGTGCCATGAATGAATTAAGACTCAATTAAAATAGAAAACATGAGGGTATAGTTAGTCTGTAAAACCTATAGGAAACCAGTTGTCCCTGCTACTTCTCAAAGGTTTATCGTCACTCAAGTAATTATGGACAAAGTTTGCATTTCAAGTTCATTAGATTCCTAAGTTTATGGGTCCCACTTCTAGGATAGTGATATCCTAGGTATAGTATGAATTAGACAACAGGGTCTTAAGTGATACTTACAAACATTCTCAAATGACAGATTGATGGAGTTCATTTTCTTTAGATCAACCATGCATACCTTCCTCCAGTAGACCCACAACAACCTTTATTATCACAAAGTCATTTTCATATTTTTTCTCTCCCTTTTTTTTAGACTCTTTTTTCTCTCTCTTTTTTAACAAGCTGTCCTCCCCAAGCAGATTCTCCTCTTTCAGTCGGGCCTGTTCAGTACCCCGTCGGGTTTACCTAGTCATACCACAGGCCGATACCCTCTTCCAGCGAGCCTGTTCAGTACCCCAACGGGTCAACCTCTTAAACCCGTTTTCTATCAGAGGCTCTTGTCTCCCTATAGACATTTGACAAATAATTTTTCCTATGAAGGAGTGGTTGTGGAGCAGCTGTGAAAACCATGCTATAGAGTGGGATGGTATATAGGTTGGAGGACAGGTAGTTTTTTATTTATTTATAAATTTAATTATCATGGAACCAAAATAAAGGCTGCAAGGGGAATCTACTGAATCAAAGATACACACATTTGATGAATTTAGTGTAAAGTGGATGAAGCCATAAGATAATGAATGAAAGGTGTCTCTAACCCCAAAACTCGCATCTTTCATATATAGTTATAGTAATGTTCCCCACAAACTAGGAATTTCATTCACCCTTATGCTACTGTGTAGTAGAGATGCTTAAATAACATGCCTTGATAATGAAGTTAGGATGTACGAGTGACCTCTAGGTTTTATATAGACCTTAATTTATGACAAATCTCCATGATGTTTAAAGATGGTTTTGAGTAACTGATATAATTAGAAATATGCACGTATGCAAATGAATAATGACGTAATATTGTTTTGGTTTAGTCATTAACATGATCTTCTTCTTAGTTCTTTTATTTGAAAAAAAAAACAAAGTTGCAGTATTCCCTAAACTAAGAATGCAACATGTTATTTATATACATATTTCCCTACCCTAAGAAGAAAGAAAACATGTTTATTCAAGTATATGAGCTTTTCCATTGAAACCAAGTGCGCAACAAAATGAGAATTGTACCTTTATCCACATATGAAAAGATTGTTGCAGTGATTACCTGGATGTGGAAGTTCAACCAACTTACTTTTCTTTGCATCAACGGGTGTCGAATGAAGGAATGGTATTGTGGCTAGGTTACCTCTTGGAACTAGCTTTCGATATAGTTCTGGTATTCACCCCCCTTCACTCTGTCATATAGATCCTCTTCTTCGAGTTGAGCAGTTGTTTGAGCACATGATGGATCTATTGTCATGTGTAGCGAGAACTCTTCGATTTATGGCTGCCCTCCTTCGGATGTAATCCCCAATGTACCAGCTTATTTTGCAGTCTCGTAAACAACATCTTTTTGTAGTTCTTGGGATTTTGGTTCGTTTGCCATTTCAGGAGCGGTTGATAAGCTCTCAACTGCTATCAAGAGCTTCTCTTCTTAATAGGTAGAGATCGAGATCCCGACTGTTGCTAGGAGTTGAGAAAGTTCTCTCATACTAATGACCACCTTTGAATCCATTTGGTTGGTTGATAGGTCCTGCTTCACACAAGGATTAGTCTCTGGGGTTCTTACAGCACCCAAAATTTTTATATGTTTTTGAGAAACTATCTACTACTAAAACAAATTTGTGATTTACCTACATGAAATTAACTTGCGGAAAGTAAACGCACTCATACAGAAAGAAAACCACACTTGCATAAGAGTAAATTGTAAAAAATTAAACTACCTAAATTTTCATAATAAAAACATATGTGCATGAAATTAAACTATGGAAAAATAAACTATCTACGTTTGCAGAAAGACAAGTACACTTAACTATGGGAAAGTAAACTATCTACGTTTGCGGAAAGAAAAATACACCTAACTATGGGAAAGTAAACCATCTACAGTTGCAGAAAGAAAAGTACACTAAAGGAAAATAAATCAAACTTTGTGAAGTAAACACACTCGTGCAAAAAAGGGAACAACAAGGCTTTGGGGCACCCCACTATAGTGGATGTGCAGGTTCTTATCTCTTGTCTAACTTTTCTCCCCTCCCCCTTGTTGTGTAATGTAAATGCAGCCTATCTATCCCTATCTACCTAGACTCCAATTCCTGTAGCATCTCTTCGACAACGGCGCCAAAATGTTGGGTAAAATATTGACTATCTAATTCAACACTTAATTGTCAACCCGAGAAGGTAGATTGTGAGATGCAAACACTATATATGCAGAACTGAAGGCTTAAACTACCCTAGCCTAATTGCAATAAAATAAACTACTATTCTAGGAAAGTAATGCTTGGCCTAAAAACAACTAACTAACGAAAGAAAAACCATTTTAAGCAAACTATGAATTTATTCTATGAATTGGAAATATATTCTATTTGTGCAAAATGAAAGATCTATCTAAGAATTCAATCGAAGCTGACTACTAAGGATCTAAGCCATGTAACTTGTAAACTAATTACTTTGAATTAGAAAACTATGTTATTTATATGCAAGCAAACTAACTATTTTGATTTATGTAATTCAATATGATTAATTAACTACGAATTCACAAGAGCAAAGTAAAAACACTATTCTAAAGACCGAGCGTAAATAAATGCATTGCAAAACAATAGACTAATCAAAGCAAACCAAATTTGGAGTTTTATAATCAAACCTAGGACTAAGTACAAGACAATAACTGGAAATACATTCAATCTGTAAGAAAACCTACAAGAGAAATATAGTACTACTATTCTCATTCGACAGTAAATCAAACCATTCTATTTAATCATAAAAATTGATGCAAACTATTCTAAAGTTTGAGAAGAAAATCTATGCTAGTTAAAACTGATAATAGCTTAGAACTACTGCATTTAAATAAGATTCAAATAAGTCTTACTAAATTCTAATTGAAAATTTATTCTATCCTATTACACCTACAGAAATAAAATGACTACACTAACAATGGAATCAATAAAGTCTAAAACAATAACATGCTACGTAAATAGAGATAAAAGACTAACTATGAATTCAAATGTAAAATGGAAATAAAATGTCTAACCTACTTCAGAAATGAGATGAACTGATAAAGGATAAAATCTATGTTAAACAAAATTATATCAATCTATATTCTAAGCATAAAAACCATTGAAAGCAAATTATAAGCTACCCATACTATGAACCAAAAGACAACTGCACTATTCTAGACTTGAATAAAAAACTATTTCCTATTTGCATTGTAAAAAATGAATTTCATCATAATAAAAATTGAAATAATTAATGTATGCATTAATATAAAACTAAATATGAAATGCTGAAGATGGATTTGAATCTCAACGAGCTACTGAACACAGTAGAATGCTGGAAAATTAACCTATACCTTAGCTAACTATTTCTGCATAAAAAAAATACTGAAAATTCTGGAAATGAATTAAAATTCTGTCTAAGTGGGAATGGAATACTGAAAAAACAGTCTGAGTGAAGGCGCGAACGGAATGCTGAAAAACAGTCTGAATTAAGGTGTGAACAGAATGCTGAAAAACAGTCTAAACGTAGGTACAAGTGGGTTGTCGTATGAATTCTGAAGATGCAAATTACATGAAAACAAGAGAAAATTGTATTTTATAAACAACGAAACGTCATCTATAATTCCTACAAGAACTAAGTCATAAAAACAAACGACTATTTCTTTACAGAGCGCCCCCACACATAAACTATTTAACTAATAACATATAAATCCACAAGAAACATATCAATCCACAGTGTATCTAAGAGAAAACGTTTCAAAAACAAATTGAAATTGCCGGAGTAAGAATGAAATAGACAGACACTGAGATTTCATTTGCATACACTGTTATATTCATGCTATTATAAAATCTACAGGGTAAAATGAAAGCATTTAAAATTCTGGGAAAAACAACTACATAAACATTCTCACAACTCACAATTCGATTTACACACAACAATAATAAAAGCACACACAACTACTTATTTGATGTTAAAGCATGATGGACGATTCACGCTGCCACTGAGAGGCCCTCCCAGAGATAACGATCTATCTTTATGAACTATTCAATGGCTAGGTTCATGCAAAGCCAAGAATACAAAGGAGCAGAACAATATTTATATTAAAAAATGAACAGTATTACAACAGCAGTAACAACTCCCTTCTTAGCCCTATGGGCTCTATTTATACAAGAAAAATCATTGGGGAGTGGATAAAACCGACTCCCCAAACCCTTGAACCATTAAAACCAATTTCTATATTTGAAAAACAACCAACTCAGAAAATGCACATTTGGCAAAAGTTGGCAAAACGCCCCTCGGATAACTCTTTGGTGTTTGCGATTCTGGTAAAACGATTTCTGGGTTTTGTAGCTGGCTCAATTTGTTTCAAACTCAATATCCCATTTGGAGAGATCTTATTCCACGTGCACGCAAAACAAGGAGCAATATGGCCATCCAGAAATATTTACTGTTAAAAATCTAAGTTTTACATTGTTAAAATGAATTCATAAATTTGATATCTGGCTGAATTGGTGTTGGGTTGTTGCATGATTTAATTGCTGGATGCTAGGTTCAGATTATGCCGGGTTTTATTTGTTGTAGAATCATGAGATCCATTCAATGCCTCCCTTTTTCTCATCCATATTATGCGCACGCTCTTCATCCTCATGTGAACATGCATATGAAAAAGTCTGTTAGTTTTTAATATATGGGATAAACCAAACGTTATGAGTTTTAATTCTTATGGCATGAAACGTTTAATGACATGTGGTGGCTTTTGCAAATAGTTACATATGGTATGGAACATATATATACATGGTAGCTTTGTTAAGTTCCTTGTTTTTTTAAAAACAATTACATGGTGACTTTTATATTAAAGAATTACAATGTCATGGCTTTGTTTATTATTTTTAAATTTAAACAAATATTGAAATTAAAATAAAGATGTTTTATCTTCATTTTTAATTTGTTTTAATGTAAATTAGTGAACCAACTCATCATCACTTCATGGTTTATGCATATGCAGGTGCGATAGGACCAACAAGAAGTAGAAGGTGAGGAGAAAACAAACCAAGAACCTAATAAGAAACATGTCATTAGACCCAGTGTAGGACTAAGAGTCGGATGTAGTACCGAAATGCTCAATATTGCATAATATTGTGTTTAATACATTAAAAATAACATATTAAGCTTCATTTATGTTAAGTGTGTTAATTGATGAAATACAATAAAAGATAGCCCTTTTTAATGATAGTTGTATCAAATTACAGTAAATAGGCCGTGAAATTAATATAAATAAAATAATTATAAAAGACAATTTTGGAGCCCAACAAGTACCTCAAATACTTGTCATAAAAGCTTCAATAATGATAAGTTGTTAGGCTCCAAGAAGAGGAAACTTCAAAACTCCAACCATGTTTTTACAATGGAGATGCCTCCTTATATAGCCTCATGAAGCAAGAGGGGCGTCTAACCAAGTATTGAAATTGTGCATGAGAGGGTGTGCCACATATAGGAATTGATAGACAATTTGGGTGCCACTTGCTAGAACTGAAGAGAACTAGAGGTGCACCCACCATAGAATAGGCCATATAGAGGGGCAAATCATTCTTGAATGTGCCTCCATAGAATGAAGAATACCCCAACAAAGATCCCAAATGAGATATTTTGGCTCCTAGAATCAAGGGATTATGTCTCTAGGAGGTGCGCCCACCATAAAACAGGCCATATGGAGGTGCAAATCATTCTTGAATCAAGGGATTGTGTTTCCAAGAGAATGCACCTCCATAGATTGAAGAATATCCCAACAAAGATCCAAAAATCAGGGATTTTGGCTCCTAGAATTAAGGGATTATATCTTTAGGAGGTGCACCCACCATAAATCAAGGAGTTATAGACAAATATAAAAAATTATGGGATCTAGTTTTTGTCTCTAAGCAGTTTATGGGATCTAGTTTTTGTCTCTAAGCAGTTTCTGAACCTAGTTTTTGAACCTACCACAATATTTTTGTTTTAGTAAGCAGTTTACCTTGGTTGTTGGCCTTGAGAGGAACAAATTGAATCGGCGTTGGGATAGGATTGTATTCTATTGGTATTTCCACGAACAAGTTAGTGGCAAGAGGTTGAGGCCTTTTTTGTCACCGACAAATTATTGTGATGGTTACCGTGAAGATCTCAACTGGAAAACGACCATAGCAATGAATCTATTCAATGATAAGGGTTTGCCATGCATAGGAGGAACTTGGAGATGGCATGGAATGGGAGGGAGTATTTTTTGTAGTTGATGGCACCAAGCCAAAGACAATATCTCTTATTACTAGTAACGATGAAGTTCAAGAGTGACAACATAAGAACAATAGAGCAATGTTTATATGAGAATTGCACCTTTTGATCACAATGTGGACACCGGTGAAAAGACCAACAAAGATTGAGGGATTATCTACTTGGAAGACAACTTAAATGTAATGCATCTCCATACAATTTTCTTCGAGATGAAGTATGTGCAGGGAAATTGGGTGATTCAGATTTTTTCACCAAAAGTCATTTTCCTAGATAGTTGCTATTGGGCCTAGCATAAGCTCAAATCAACAACACTCATTTTATTATCCATTGCCATAATTTTATACTTTGAAGGAATATTATTGAACAAATAAAATCTCAATTTTTTGGGGCATAAAGAAATGACTACAAGCTAACAACAGGGCATAATGAAGCCACAAAAATATACGAATTAGAAAAATACAAGGTGCAACAATTACCATATGTTAGGGCACATGTAAGGATATTGTTGGAATTTGAAGGTCTAATCTTGCTGTCTGAAAATCAACAAGATCAAGCTCTTGATGTTAAGATGGAAAACTTAAATAATCCAATTTGAAGATTGGTTACTATTGACTTGGAGCAAGACATGAAAGGACAAATTTCTCACTATTATTGATCTCCACAAACTAACAAGACTTTCCTATTAATATAAAAGAGATAATGTGGGAGAGCTACAAGAACCCCTATCATTGAAGTGGTTAACGACACAGAGAATTTCACATGAATGCAACTGGGATTGAAGGTTGATTCGATTGGTAAAATAGCTTTGTGAAGAACCAAATAGGTAATCTCCTTTTAGTGTTAAATTGTGAGTCCCTAGATAATCACAAAGTTCAAGATCACCTTCTTAAGATTTGTTATTTTTATCTATTCACGAGGTGTCATGCTTATCCACTAATGAGTTGTCAGTGGGATCTAGATCTATAAGAGGTGGTTAGAGATATGTACTATATATTTGTTGGAATATATTAAACCCACTCATAACTTAGGATAAAATAATTAATCATTATTTGATTAATTATTCACCCACTAGCTTAATTAGTTGGCATCCACTTGCACCTTAAAGTCAATACATGCCATCTATATCCTAGGAATGATTTATTTCCAATTCTGGGTTGATCTTGACCACCTTTTGACCATCCATAATTAGTATACAGGACTTTACAACAGATTCTGCTTTATTTTGCTTTTTCTGCTTTTCCTGCGTTTCTATGGATAAGATAAAAGCTAGTCAACTAGGAAATTGGGATCTTTTGTTTCCAACCCATCCTTCATTAGTTTTCTCCATTTTCTAGGATTAGCATGTTTTTTCCATCTCCTTGACAACTCACTCATGCTTTTTCCAACTTGTGAGCTCCTTGATAGATTTGGGAAGTGCTTTAGCCACCTATGGGGGTTTGCTATATTTTGGTAAGTCAACCTTTTTTAGCTTTATGAGTTGTTTCCATACAATTCGATTTTCCTATGAGGTATGTACTATTTATGTACACTATTATTCATCATTATTCAATGGAAGGATACACACCAATATTCATGTCTTCATTCATGTGATTCAGTCTCTTTTCTTCTCTCTATTTTTCCTGTGTATGCTTGTGAGAATTCTTAGTAGCAAGATCTATTTCCTGTGCTTCTTCTTAGCATCATTGCACATAGGATTGATCTATTATTTCTACAATATTGATACCATTGGATGAATATATTGTGTTGAAAATGGATTAATCCTTTTCCACCAAGTTCTTGTTTTTTGTTCTATTTCTTAACATGGTATTAAAGCTTCTTTAGTCTTAAGGGACTTGGTAGTTCCATGGTAGCTATCCATGGAAGGTGATGTATCGTAGCTGCTCATGGTAGTGACCCATGCCTATGATGGAGAGATGTTAGTGCTATTCTATGTAAAGAGATTACAAAGCAAATATGTAGATTAATGGTGTAATTGTAACATACCCAAAACTGAAAAATAAATATTTGTTATTTATTTCAGCAAAAAAAAACATTATGTTAATTTTTATTATAAAGTTTATGACCGACTGGGTCAAGGATGAATGTAATTGAAGAATTATTTATTTTAATAATTAATAAAAGGAGACACCTATTCAAGGGATATTTTTAAATGAGAGTTCACTTCCCACTAGGAGGAATGAACAACTGTAGAAGGCTGGTTGACGAGTGGCAGCATCGACATTCACTTTCTAGCTGTTGTAGGAGCATAATCCCTAAAAAAGTGGTCATGTTCCCTGAGAGGGGGAATTGAGCTGGGTGGCTCATTAAATTCCAAATCTAAACCAAAGACCTAGGAAATCTTATATAAACCATCAAATTGACCAGGAGGCTCACCACTCATTATGATTTTTTTGGAGAGAATGAACTTTGTGATTGCTGCAAACTGAAAAGTCAGGCACACAAAGAATTTGATGTGGGGATAGCTAAAGTGATTTGCTGAGTTAAGTCTGTTGTTGAGTGCTGAGTTACAGAAGTCTGCTGTGTAGCAGAGATCTCCATCCTAGTGGTGCAGTGAGCAAGCTTGGGGGTCCTAAGCAAGTGATTTGGCGGCTTCAGAAAAATGTTGGGTGGAACACTCTCCCTTGGGTGTTGGTCCCCTTTCTCTGTAATAATTCCAGGTTCTAACTCTAATCTATTTATGAGATTGTTTATTTTTGTTTAAGAGAAATGTAGGTTGTTTAAAATTATAGTTTATAGATTTTTTTGGATAAAGGCTGATTGATTTAGAAATGAAAAATAATTATCCCCTGTATTTTTCCTCTCACCGAAGTGACGTACTCTAGTACATGAGACATGAATTTATGTTAAATAGGAAGATATGGTGAGTAATAGTACAGATTGATGAATGATTGTTAATTACAGTCAATAAGATGTATTTTACTTTCATACTGTGTATAGTCTACGGACAGTTAGAATTTACCAGTGTTTGCTCCAAATCCATTTAGAAAACCTTTAACAGTTTATTAAAAACAAACTTTCTTTTGCAGTAGAAGTATAGAAGCTAGAATAAATTACAGAGTCCTTTATTTTTATACAAATCATTTAGTTACTATCCTCTAACATCTTAGTAATATAATGGTCAGATTCAAGTTCATCTCAACTACTCAGTTTATATTAATCTTTTAAAAGACAATTTGTTTCTCCCTAATCAATTTGAAAATCAATATAGAATAACTAGATATCACTTAAATCAAAATAATACTAAGTTAAAATATTAATAAAACACCAGGTCGAGATCATCAAAACATCTTAGCGCTGGTTACAGGCATCCGATTGTAACTAGCATTATCTCTGCAGTGTTTATTTACATAATAAAAGTTCAGGCAACATTAAGGCTTAACCTATTCTAAAAATCTAAAAAAGTTTCTAGATTTATTTATTTAAACAGACTTGAATAAACAAAGTAAGGCTCTACAATCTTAAACTAAAGCCATGAAACCCTAGATCTGTACAACTGAGCATCGTTTCATTAAAGACATTGATATAAGAAATAAACATAGGTATTTTTCTATCTAACCCTATTCTGTTGCAGGAAGTTGAGCTAGGTTTCTAGTCCAGACCTTATGCAAATAATGGTGGCTGCATATAGTTACTTCAAACTAAGTTCTCAGGAGATTATAGCATGGATGATAAATCTTTACAACAGTACGAACCACGATGTTCGTAACATTTATTATATTCTTGTCAAAATAGAATATATAATAAGAACTTTACACAGAGAGACCCTACGGTCTATTTTTCCAATAACATCTAATACATCCAACAATAAGAGAGTCACGATTTGGCTTATCAGCCTAAAGAAATCAACATAAAACAAAGAGTCTTACGGCCTTGTAGTTTCTAAATTTCTTTTTTTTAATAAATACAAATCCTTATATACCGTTCCTTTATCACAAAATAAAACTGTAACAATGGCGTATTGTGAGAATTTAAACCAAGCTATAGAGGGAACTAATGGCCTTACAACTTGAGCATTCTAGTATAATTATAAATACATTACAAAGTCACGAACAAATAGTAGCATTTACAAAATCCTCCTGTAAGCTAAGATCATTTTTTTCAAACCTTTAGAGTTATCAAAATCGAAAATCCCACAGATTCATACTCTGGTTTTTACATAGTCAGTTAGTAATCGAGCCATCAAATTCAGAACCCTTACCGGCGTTCACAGTAACAATAAGTCTGCTAAAATATCGAAAGAAAATAAAAACTATAACAGTATGCGTCTTAACATCCTTTAGAAGCCGCAAGATCCCACAACAAAGGGTTCTCCTTTTCTAATAGCTAGCTAGAAATTTTATAGTAATGAAACCCTCATGGGTGTTATTAGTCTTAACAAGTTCAGAACCAAACCCTTTTTTTTACAGAGTCTCTTTACAGCTCGTTCAACATAGTAACCGTTACATTATCCAGACAATAATAAAACTATGCTAGGGGCTGATAGGCAAAATTGTGTCACTGAAACAGAAATATTAAAATCTCTAGCTTACTATTCAAAAAGACAAAGGAGAAACATAAATCCCTCTTAGGATCTTTCGTTAAGATAACTGAACCAACCAAAGGTCTGTATCGTAGAACGATATCCAGAATCAAAACATTACAGAAAACCCACATCCTCCATGGACGTGGTCTAGTTACAACGAAAACCATATCGACTGCTTGTATGAAGTTTTTACTATGCTAGTAAATTGAAAAACCTCACAGGGATTACAAAATTTAACAAGTTAAGAAGAACACATTCTATCAACAGTGAAGAATACCATAACATTTACAACTCTCCCTTTTCACGAGCAACACTGAGTAGGGTAAAGACCCAGCATAAAAAACTAGCCCCCAAGAACCATATGTTTTTCCCAAGAGCCATGCAGGTTTGATCATGGGCCTTACTCGTTAGAAGGAGAGCGATCCAAGATTGACTGTTAGTCCACACGCGTTTGCAGAGTCATCCTGCCAACAACCCGATAACCAAAAGGTTAAAAATTTAGTCAAATTATTAGTACAACAAGTTTGCATGGCAAAAAGATTAATCGGTTGGTAGCCATTCTTACCTTTTGAAGTCCTTCCACGACGCACAATAGTCACCAACGCAGAGTTTGATAACTCTCTTAACAATTGCTTCAAGCTTGGGTTAGGGTAGATGAAGGCCGAGGATGGCAGTTGCAGACAGAGGACAACAATGCCAAGCAACCAATGAATTTCTATGGAGATGAAGAAAACAATGAAACCCTTCCAGAACCCCAAAGAAAAGACTGGCGTAACCTTCAAGACATCATAAACCCTGTATGGTTTTGCCTCGCTGTTGATTTCGATAATTTCTGGTCTGAAGGGTAGCACATTAAAATCTCGTACACCTCCTATCTCAGTCATTTTAATGCCAACCAGTACGCCATCATAAGGTATGACAAAATCTTTAAAATCCATACCTTGGCTCTTCATATAAGTGGCTTACCCCTTCCTTAAAATAGATGCCTTCGATAGGCTTTATCGTAGGGGTGTCAAATTTGGATATGGAACTTTAGACCTGTAAAAGAAATCTTTATGTTTGTTAGGCGTTTTAGCTCATTTTCTATGGTTTCACTATAATAGAGGGTAAAACATTTGGTGGTTTTTAAATTGGTTTAAAATTATCAAACTGGAATAAGTTACCAAACCCTTGTCTAAATTTAAGAGCCTACCTTTTGTCTTTTAGAACCTTTGGCTATCTTGTTTATGTTGCTGCAATGACGAAGTAACATCATCCACCTGCACATGAGGATAATGGTCGCACGTGCATTAGTCATAACGACTAAGTAAGGCCATGAGTTACCCTTGCGCAGTTCCAGAGTAAAAACATGCTAAGGGCGAGAACAAGCCCGTCCCAAAACATACTATCTTATCACTTAATCTAATGACATATCGGTATATCACCAAATAAACAAGTAAGTAGTAATGTAAATACTTGATGACAGTAGATACTTGATGTAAGAATTATAAGTACTAACATATCTATATTTATGGTATAGTAAATCCAAGTATTATATGTAGTAATTTTTTTAATTTTATTTTACGTAATTTAAGGTCTATTACAGTAATAGTAAAGAAAAAGAAAAGATTGTGGAGTTTATGGTTGGTTAGAGGTCTTGGCCATTGTCAAATGAGTCAAAGATTGAGATATTTTCTAGTAAATCAACCTAGTCCATGATACAAGAACACATTGATTGAAGTTTGAACATCCTTAAAAAATTTAAATTGGTCAATATGCAAGAATAAATTTGCTTCCATAGAGATCTTGCCCTCCGATATATGGTGGTGGATTTGATTGTGTAAGATCTAAATGTTACAAAATGAGTTCTATCAATTTTAACATAGATTTGTTGTAAGAATTGTGTTAGTAGAAATTGTGAGACACGAGGCTATGCCATTATTTGCTCGATACAAGATACGAGTCCATCATTTAAGTTATAGGCGAGAGTTGAATCTGCATTACCATCATGCATGCGTGGTTAGAACATGGATACTCTCACAAGGTCATAATGTGCACCATCAATCTAGAAAACGATTTGATAGGTTGATTACCTAATGAAAATTCGCTTATCGATGTTATTGTAGGATTCCCAATGGTTGATTTGGGTAGGTAGAAATCCAACAACCTTGGAAAACACAAATTGTAATGTTTAGAGAAAATAGGCGTCGAATGACAAAGTACCTACAACAAAGAAGGAAAGGCGGTCGAGGATTTAAATATCACTCCTTGTGTGTGCACACATAGATACACACACATAGTGCAATTCAACTTGGTCTATTTCAAGAGAGAGATATGGACTAAAATCATTGATAAATTGAATCATGTTGGGAACCCAATGTAACACTTCGGTTTTGACCCCATTGCATTAATGTATATGATGTAAATATTATATCAAATCATGACAAGGAGCTCAAGGTCAAGGCCTTGTCATTGATTAATGTTTGGTATATAGGCGATCATGGTTGATGCCTATGGTTTCTGTGCTAAGTCAAGCACGTTTGTGAACATCATGTAAATATGAAAGTTAATGAAAAACCCACAGCCAGCTATGTCAATGCAACGAATAATGAGATGGGGGCATGATTTTCCTAAGGATAAGGGGGTGGGAATGTTAACCTTGAGCCAGTTTGGGGAAAAGCAATGTGTCATGGGGAGAACCCATAGAACTGTCAACTACCCTCTTTCTTGTCTTCTCTTCCCAACCATTTATTCTGCTAGAAGGTGGTTGAGGTAGTTATTGCTTGGAAGGGGAAGAGTATGGGAAATTTCGAATTGGACAGAGCACCTAGTTTTGGAATGTCGTGTTTTGCTTGCATGAACAAGAAAAAAACAGAATCGTATGCCAGTTTCGAACCCACGTGTTCACATTTTGGATGCTACTCTCACGTTTTGAGAGCTATGGGATGTTCTGATTCAGGAGAGGATTCATGAGAGGATTCACCACCATCTTTGTTTCCCAGGAGAGTGACATTGTGGTAGCAATGGAGCTCCACCTGTGTGTATCCTTCACATTCTGCGAGTGTTTAGTGACATTGTGGTAGCAGCGAAGCTCTACCTATGTGTATCCTTCGCGTTCCACGAGTGTTTTTCCCTTGGAAAGATTGTAATTGCTGTGTTGCAGCGTTGTCATAAATTAGAGAGTGTATGAGACCCTGCTACTTGTGTTCCAGAGTAAAGCCAGTGTTGTGGAGTCTCCCTGTGGTTGTTGTGTTGTGTAGCTTAGTTTGGGTCTGAGCTATGTACAAGACTTACCATTGGGAGAGACATAGAATGTGCTTGATAAACCTAGCGTGGAACCTCATGATAAGATAAGAGTGGCTGGTAAACTTGCTTTGCACATCCTGAAGAGAACTGGAAGAGAAGGTGTACCCCAAGGGACTGTGGAGCAGAGAAGGGGCCACTTCCTTGTATTGGATGTGTAGGCAGTGGGGAAGCCAGGCCAGATAGGTCTTGTGAAGGTGTTCTTAGCTTTGTAGATGAGCTCACTAGCTTAGCAGTTCTTCCTGCCCATTGCCTTAGAATCCTGATAAAGCCAACTTGAAAGATGGCTTGGTTGGTAGCCTAATAAACCCATCTGTTGGCTTGGATGTGTCTTGTTGTATTTGACCTGGTGAGTAACCTTTGGCTGGATATTCTGATAAACCCAACTGCGAATGCTGGCTTGGCTAGTTAGCCTGATAAACCCAACAGTGAGATGGCCTGACTGTGTATAGTCTGATAAACCCATCCGTTGGCTTGAATGGTCCTTAAAGGTGAATGTTGTCTTGGCTGCGTTCAGTCTGTGATACCCAACTGTGAGATGGCTTGGCTGAGTGGCCTGTGAAACCCATTTGTTGGAATGTTTTACCCTGCAGCCTGATAAACCCAACTGTGTTGGCTTGGATGAGTGTTATTGCACCTTGGATATGCATGAGTCTGCTGGTGTTCCCTTATTCCTTGAGGAAATCATTCCTAGCTTGGGGGTGGCGGTGTCGTTGAGAGATTGATGAGCACACTGGCCTATGGTTGTGTGGAACGTTGTAGCGACATAACTGGTTGCGGGACAAGTTCTATTCAAGATAAGTGTTCTTGTCTATGTTATTCTTTACAGTTGTATTCTTGTATTGTAAATTGCTTGATGGAATGTGATGAACATGTTGTTGTGTTGAATTGATGCATTGTTCCTTTGAATAACTGCAATTATAGGCATCTATGTATGTTTTCCATCAATGCATTTCGAACTAAGTTGCAGGGTCGATTGGCCAGATCGGTAATGGCCTGAATGATTAGATCGATCCAAGAATTCAACGAAAAAGTTGGGTTTCCTACCAGAAATCTCAATTTACGCAGTCTACGGGATGCAAGATGCAGGATGCGGGATCGCAGTGTCACGACTTCCACAATTCCCAACCCTGCAAGTTCAAGTTTCCGCACCATTGATCTTCACGGGATGATTGTCCGCCGTTGATTTGTTCCCGATGCAAGATGCGGGTTGCGGGAAGTGAGATTTCCATTTTCATAACTTCTGACCCAACAACTCGGGCTATCTGCACCGTTGATTTTTGCGGGTGGATTTTGAAATGTCGATTTGGGTCCAGTCCGCGGGATCGTTTGGGATCGTTGATTTTCGTCGCTTTTTCTCTCCACCGATCGATTTCCTATGAGATCTTTCCCTGTAGATCGTCGAGCTGATTAATGGAAGATAGGAGGGAACATGACCGTGTTGGAAATGGCGAGAAGTGGTTCGCGACCATGCCTTGTGTTTTGATGAACAGTGGAAGTTATCGATGAAATTTTTAATTCCGCATGATAATGGGGTATGGGTACGTCACATTGTGGTATCAAAGCTGTGAGTTGCAACATTGGGCCTATATGGTTTGGGAATAAATCAAAATTACCCTCTGATACCAACTTGTAGTACACTACATTGTGGTATCAGCGTTGTCGGTTATAGCATTGGGCCTAGATAGGCCAGGTGACAGTAAGTAAAATGGTTTTGATTTTGAATTATTGTGCATCTAACAAATGGTGTTGATAACACATTTTGCAGAGGCATAGTACATTTTGGAAAAGTGGGTTGTTGGCTTAGCCATGAGAACTTATGACAAATATGAGGCATGGGATTCCTACGAGCGTGCGCAAGACGCTATGGGGGAAAACGTCCAAGTCAGAAATGATGATGTAGAGTCTAATGGAAGGAGATTTCAAGAGATGCCGCCAGACATTGTAGCCACCATGAGAAGCATGATTAAATCTTAGGAAGAGCAGCATCAGCTGAATGCTGCCATGTTGCAAATTTTGACAGACATCTAGCGACAGATGAGATCGGGATGACGTCCAACAAATATAGAAGGTAGTAAGAGTAGTACCAGAAGAAGGAAGAGGTCTCCTAGTGAGTCATCTGGATCCAAAGGATCCACTAAGGATTATAGCTCTTAGTCTCATGGGAAAAAGAGAAGGAGACGTTACAGGAACAACTCACGGGATGTGTTTAAGAAGGCAAGGCTGCCCACCTTCAATGGTGAGACAAAGAACGGTTAAGATGCTGAGGCTTGGATTCTTGGGATGAGGAAGTATTTCCAAGTCTAGGACTATTCAGGAAATATGAAGGCTAGAGTAGCCATCTTCAATTTGACTGGTAGGGAATCCATATGGTGGGAGCACTGCAGGTAATTGAAGAAGATTAATGAAAGGAAAATTGTGTGGAAACAGTTCCAGAAGTACTTCAAGCGGAAATATCTCTCTGATAGGTACTACGATGACAAGATTAAAGAATTCCATGAGTTGAGATTGGGACAGCAGACCATGGAAGAGTATGTGAACAAGTTCCTAGAACTGTTGAGATATGTCAGGTATATCAAGGATGAGAAGGTGAAAATCCAACATTTCCTGAGTGGATTGCCTCAGTCTTACAAAGACAGAATTGATTTTTATGAGCCTAGAAATCTGGAAGAAACAATAAGGAAAGCTAAGTATTTCTATGAGCAAAGCAGAGGCAAACCTGAATATCAGAAGACTTGGAAGGACAAGAAGAATGAGAAGTACGACCAAAGGAAGAAAGGTTTTAAACCTTCTAACTTTAGAAATCAGCAGAAGCAACCATCCCAAGCAGAAAAGCAACAAGCTAGAGTGGTGGGAGAAAATCCAAGAGATCCACAGCAGATCAGAGAACCACTTTGTTGGAGATGTGGAGGACCCCACATGCGCAGGAATTTCCCACTGAAGAATGAGAGTGCAAGGCCAGCTTACAACCTTCAAGAGGCAGAAATAGTGGGTCAAGTAGCAAGGGTCGTCCCTAGGATTTACGCAGCGCTGGAGGACCTCCAGGTAGATCACCAGTAAACTATGGTTGAAGTTGAAGGTAAGATTGCTGAGCAATATGTTTCTATTTTGATTGACCTTGGTTCTACCCATAGTTACATTGCTCCTAGAGTAGTGGATATTTGTACTTTCAAGAAAGCGAGGCATAGAAAATCGTGGTTAGTTCAGCTAGCCACTGGAACTAAGAGAAAGGTTAGTGAAGTGGTAGAGAAGTGTCCATTAGTGATGAAAGGATTGGTCACCTGTGTAGATATGAATGTTCTACCCCTTGGTTCCTATGATGTTCTCATTGGAATGGATTGTTTAGAAGCTCATAGGGTAAAGCTTGATTGTTACCATAAGACTTTTGAATGCATGGATGAAGAAGGGAACCCGAGAGTGGTAAGAGGCATTCCAAAGGTGATTTCTGTGAGGTAGATTTCAGCAATGCAGTTGAAGAATTTATGTAGGAAAGGTTTCCAGTTGCATGCAACTCATATTTTGGAGGCAACAGAGGATGAAACTCTTAGGTTGGAGGACTTTCGTGTATTGCAGGAATTCAGGGATGTTTTTCCTGATGAGATTCCAGAGCTTCCTCCAAAGAGGGACATTGATTTCATGATTGAACTTCTGCCAGGAGCAGCACCAGTGTGCAAGACACCCTACAGAATGAGTATGCTGGAAATGTTAGAGCTGAAGATGCAGCTGCAAGAGCTGTTGGAGAAAAAGTATATCATGCCAAGTGTGTCCCCTTGGGGAACACTAGTTCTGTTTGTAAAGAAGAAAGATGGTACACTCAGATTGTGTATTGATTACAGATAGCTAAACAAAGTCACAATAAAGAACAAGTATCCTTTTCCTAGGATTGATGACCTCTTTGATCAAATGAGAGGATCAAAGGTGTTTCCAAGATTGACTTGAGGTCGGGTTACCATCAGGTGAGAATCAAGGATGAAGACATTCATAAGATAGCCTTCAGAACAATGTACGAACATTATAAGTTTGTAGTGGTACCATTTGGTCTCACAAATGCACCAGCTACATTTATGTGCCTTACGAATAGTGTCTTCAGCAGGTATTTGGACAAGTTTTTTCTTGTTTTACTTGATGACATTCTTGTTTATTCTAAGAATGAGGAAGAAAATGAAGTGCATTTAAGATTGACATTACAATTTCTCAAGGAGAATTGGTTGTATGCAAAGTTGAGCAAGTGTGACTTCTATAGAGATAGAATTCAGTACTTGGGTCACATTGTGTCAAAAGAGGGTATATCTGTGGACCCTGACAAGATTGAAGCCATCATGAATTGGCCTACTCCAAGAAATGTGATAGATGTGAGATCTTTTATGGGACTTGCAGGATACTATAGGAGATTCATTGAAGGATTCTCCAACGTTGCACATGCCATTACTTCTTTGCAAAAGAAGGGCATAAAGTTTGAATGGACAGTGAGGTGTGAAGAAATCTTCCAATGGTTGAAGAATCTCCTCACAAGTGCACCGGTTTTGAAAGTTGCAGACCCAGCGAAAGATTTTTTGGTGTGTACTGATGCATGTGTTCAAGGGCTAGGAGGAGTCCTTATGAAAAACAACCATGTGATATGTTATGAGTCCAGAAACTTGAAGGAACACGAGAAGAACTATGCTACTCATGATCTAGAACTTGCAGCCATAGTACATGCTCTCAATATGTGGATGCATTACTTGATGGGCAGAATATTTGAGCTAAGGACAGATCATTGTGGTCTGAAGCATTTGTTTGATCAGCCTACTTTAAATGCTAGGCAATCTAGAAGGCTAGAGTTTTTATGTGAGTTTGATTTTGAGATCAAGCACATGAAGGGGAAAGAGAATAAGGTAGCTGATGCGCTCAACAGGAAGGTGCAGGAAATGCATGTGGCATCTATTAGTGTTTTCCAATCGGAGTTGAGGCAGCAGATTGTTAATCATGTTGCTGAAGATGAATTACATGTGCAGATTAAGGACAAATTGCAGCAACAAAGCCTTGAAAACAAGTATGAGGGATATAACTTGGAGGAAGATGGACTTCTTACTTACAAGAACCAAATTTACATTCCAAATGTAGCATATTTGAGGAGAGTTGTTATGGATGAGATCCATCAAGCTCCATATTCTGGTCACCCAAGATGTCAAAAGAGAATTGCTACAGCTAGAAAGTAGTGCTTTTGGCCAGGAATGAAAAAGGACATGGCTGAATACATTTCCAGGTGCATGAAATGTCAGCAGGTGAAGGTTGAGCATTAACACCCTGTGGGTTTGTTGCAGCCTTTTCCAGTTCCCGAATGCAAATGGGAAGTTATTTCCATGGATTTCATTACAGGATTTCCAATGACTTGGAGACAGCATGATTCCATCATGGTTGTGGTGGACAAGTTGACAAAGGCAACACATTTTATACCAGTTAAGTCTACGCATAAGACTGATGACATTCCAAAGATCTTCATGAAGGAGATTTTCAAATTGCATGGATTGCCAAAGGCAATAGTCTCTGACAGAGATGTCAAGTTCACTTCCAATTTTTGGAAGGGGTTTTTTGTGGATTTGGGTACAAAGCTAAACTTCAACACTGCTTACCATCCTCAGACTGATGGGCAGACATAGAGGGTAAATCAATTTCTTGAAGACATGTTTCGCATGTATGGGATGGTCAAACCAACCAAGTGGGAAGATTATTTACAACTGGTAGAGTTTTCTTATAACAATGGACAGCAAGCATCCTTGGGGATGAGTCCATATGAAGCTTTGTATGGTAGGAGGTGTAGGACACCAGTGAATTGGGATAATCCAGTGAATAGAGTTGTGATTGGTCCAGAATTGCTCAAGGAGATGGAGCAGGAGGTTGTAAATATCAGGTAGAATTTGAAGGCAGCCCTGGACATACAAAAAATCTATGCTGATAAGCATAGGGTGAACAGAGAGTTCAGTATTGTGGATCATGTTTACCTCAGAGTGAGGGAAAATAAGAGTTCCTTGAAGCTTGGGAGTTGTGCCAAACTATCACCCAGATACTGTGGGCCATTGAAAGTGCTTGAAAGAATAGGGCCAGTTGCATATAGACTTGCATTGCCTGCTAGCACTAGGGATCATAATTTTTTTCATGTTTCTTTGCTTAAGAAATATATACATGACTCTAACCATGTGATAAATTGGGATGTGATTCAGGTGGAAACCAAGGGAGAGTCTCGAATCAAGCCAATGCACATCCTTGACAAGAAGGTCACCATGCTCCGGAACCAAGCCATAGGATAGGTAAAGGTGTAGTGGGATCACTACGGTCTTGAAGAGGCTACATGGGAGCTGGAGGATGCCATGCGATTGGCACACCCATTTTTGTTCAAATCTGCGTAGCACTGAGGCAATGCTAGTGTAGCATTTTGTTCAATTTTGTAAGCACTGAGGATAGTGCTATTGAAGGGGGAGGGGAATGTAACACCCTGGTTTTGACCCCGTTGAATTAATGTATATGATGTAAATATTATATCGAATCATGACAAGGAGCTCAAGGCCAAGGCCCTGCCATTGATTAATGTTTGGTATATAGGCGATCATGGTTGATGCCTATGGTTTTTGTGCTAAGTCAAGCACGTTTGTGAACATCATGTAAATATGAAAGTTAATGAAAAACCCACAGCCAACTATGTCAATGAAACGAATAATGAGATGGGGGCATGATTTTCCTAAGGATAAGGGGGTGGGAATGTTAACCTTGATCCAGTTTGGGGAAAATCCATGTGTCATGGGGAGAACCCATAAGAACTGTCAATTACCCTCTTTCTTGTCTTCTCTTGCTAACCATTTATTCTGCTAGAAGGTGGTTGAGGTAGTTATTGCTTAGAAGGGGAAGAGTATGGGAAATTTCGAATTGGGCAGAGCACCCAGTTTTGGAATGTCGTGTTTTTGTTGCATGAAAAAGAAAACACTAGAACCGTATGCCATGTTGGAACCCACGCGTTCACATTTTGGATGCTACTCTCACGTTTTGAGAGCTGCGGGATGTTCTGATTCAGTAGAGGATTCACCACCATCTTCGTTTCCTAGGAGAGTGACATTGTGGTAGCAGCGGAGCTCCACCTGTGTGTATCCTTCGCGTTCTACGAGTGTTTAGTGACATTGTGGTAGTAGCAGAGCTCTACCTGCATGTATCCTTCACGTTCCGCGAGTGTTTTTCCCTTGGAAAGACTGTGATTGCTGTGTTGTAGTGTTGTCGTAAGCTACAGAGTGTATGAGACCCTGTTACTCATGTTCCAGAGTAAATCCGATGTTGTGGAGTCTCCCTGTGGTTGTTGTGTTGTGCACCTTGGTTCAGGTCTTAGATATGGACAAGACTTAGGACTGGGAGAGACGTAGAATGTGCTTGATAAACCTAGTGTGGAACCTCATGATAAGATAAGAGTGGCTGGTAAACCTGCTATGCACATCCTGAAGAGCACTGGAAGGGAAGGTGTACCCGAGGGACTATGGAGCAAAGAAGGGGACACTTCCTTGTGTTGTATGTGTAGGCAGTGGGGAATCTAGGCCAGATAGGTCTTGTGAAGGTGTTCTTAGCACTGTAGATGAGCTCACTAGCTTCGAAGTGGTTTGCAACCATGCCCTGTGTTTCCAGTGGAAGTTCTCGATGAAATTTTTATTCCGCATGATAATGGGGTATGGGTACGTCACACCCAAATCTGCCACACTTCAAGTTGAAGTACTTCGATCAAATTTGGAAGGGACCCATGATGGGAAACTAGAGTTTGATTTGCAACAACTCCTAGAATTCTCATCCTTACTCTATATCCAAACTTGGACTCATGACCTCTTTGGTATTAGATTGATTCCCAAAACCAAGTGCATCAACAATCGTTGGTCGAGGTTTTTTTTAAGGGTTCAAATATTATACCTATGCATAATATTCTAGGTGACTATTTGGATTGAAAAAATCATACATATAGATATGCAGGAAGATATTCTATAAAAAAGTTTTAATATACTATGAAAACTTGTAAGTTTTGGTTGATTTGATCAATTTAATCATATCTTAGGTAACAATAGGTGAATTTGTAAGCTAATTGGTGAATGCATTTTTTTAAATGGCCAAAAATTAGGCAATTGACGAAATTTTTTCTTTTAAAAATACCTTGTTGTCAACTTTGTTAAGCTTGTGAAATACTTAAATGCTTCCTATTTTAGTGTTGCCTAGGGTAGGGGTGTTGTGGGGTTTGTTTTTGGCATGGAAAGTGTCCTTGCATAGATTGTGAAGTGTTGGTTGTGGAGCATGATCTTACAGATTTAAAGATGTTATTCAGTCATGTTGTACCCCAGGTTTACTGTACACTCGTTCCCCAACCTTAATTTTTTGGGATGTTTGTTGGCCAACAATTTTGCGGACCCATGGTATTGGGTTAACCATAATATTTTCCCATGGTATTTCCCCTATAAAATAAAAGCTTTGCAATACGGCTATGTATTGTATTGTACCATTGTAAACAATCTCTGTGATTGTGTGAGAGCGTGAAGAGGAAGTGCAGTGGTATTGCTGCAGGTTGTATCCCTTTGTCTTTTTGGACGGTAATAAAAGGATTGAAAATGTCTGTGTGGATGTATTCCATCGTTTGGGTGAACCATGTTATATCTATGTCTCTCTATAATGTGTTAAATGTGTTTTTGCATCTTGTTTAATGATTTAACTGTATATTTGTTATTGCTTTGCGGTCCTATTTTCTAACATGAAGATACGCCTCATAAATCTTATCATTTGATTTTTTTATTATGGGAGATTGTATTTACACTCAAGCAAACAAAGAGGGGACATAATGATTAACTAATTGTATTTATTGAAATCATTGTAGGTCCTTATAGTCTCTCCCTTGTACCCTACTTTAACCCCTACATTATTGAGCTTATCCATGGAAAACACAAAGTATCGAAATAAAACATCATATGGTTGTAAGCATACATTTCCATAAGTTCTTTGATTTAAGCATTGTTGTAAAGGATCTTATAAGAGGCCAACAAGCCTAGAGACTTGTACAAATTATGATAGAAAACATCATTGAAGTTTGTGGGAGAAATAACATCAATGAAGGTGGCCATGTTGGGATCTAGGTTCTATTGTGTGCAGCAGTGTCACAAACCAAAAACATAAGGAAGATTGATGGTAGGATCCATGGGTTCTTGGGACCTATAATATGCTTAACACAGGTAGCATAATGTTCTCCTCAAGCTAGAGTGGAAAAATATTCTCTCAAATTTGCGACAAGTCACATCCATTTGAAGGTGAATGGAATCTATAAATTTTTGTTTTGGCATCCTTAATCATACATGGAAGAAGTCTTCCTTAATTCCATTTTTTTTCTACAAAAACGATGAATACATAGAGCAATAATTTAAGGGAGAAATGTGATGTTTGGTGCTTGTTAAATTTTTATTGGCATGGTTTACAAGTAATTACTTAGTTTAAGGTTGTGACAATGATTACTTTTTTTATAAGGGATGTTTTGTTGTGGGATTTTAGAAGGTTGTCAAAGTGATTCCTTTATATAGATGGAAATAAATCTTTTCGAAGTTGGTGACATGCTATTACTTTGGATAGATCATGGGAATCTTGGGTGCACACCCTCTAGGGACAACTCATCTAACATGGGGAAGCGCACCCTCTCATACTATTGGAGGAGAGGAGAAATTGGGCGTGAGTTTCAATGGAGTAGAGCTAGCTATCTTTTGTTCAACAAGTGTGAACTACATTTTATTGTAACCAGTTAAGAAGTGGATAGGTTAAATATTGTCTTGCTTATAAAAGGCTCACCTATCTCATAATAAAGTTAATGGTAATTTTTCTCTCAGTTCTTTCTTGTTTTGTTCTTTCATCTATTTCTCTATGATTGTTTAGTTTTGTTTTAGATCAAATGGCACTAGAGCTTTGATTTGAGGTGCTTTTACTACACAATGTTCTTTAGAAGCTAAGAATTAGCTAGATACATGGATAGTGCATCAGTTCTAGGAGGCAGATTCACCTCTATTTTTGTGGTGTCAATCTTGTACTCGTCCAACTTAGTCCAACAAAAACAATAAGGTTTTTTGTAATTCCTTAGCCAAGTGCTAGGGTTTATGACTTGTGTGCTATTTCCAGATATGCATTAAGGGTGGCTCCACCCTATTTCTCTCTAGTTTGGCAGTGTACTAGGGTTTTATATGACCCCCATTGTCTCCAACGTTTTTAGTTTCACATGGTGGTTGGGTGGATAGTGCCTACACTCACCTAAATATATCTAGCTAGTGTGCTTGGGGTGTCTACACACTCTCTACTTGGTCCAGGAGTGCACTAGGGTTCATTTTTGTTGCCATTCCTCTGCAATGTCCTACAATGGTAGCGTGCATCCTTGACCAGTGCGTCCTTCTAGTTTGGCCATTTCCTTAGAGGTTACATCCTCCTCAGGGCCTGATATACCCTTTTGCTTCATTATTTCATTGGTTACACCCTCTTTGGGTCGATATCTACCAACTTTGGAAGTGCACTTATTTGGAGCAGGAGGTAACTGTAACACCGAATGTGGTGTTATGGAAAAATCCTGTATCCGAGATACCATTTGGAGTGGACACAATTCAGAACCCACAACAATTCGAAAACCCACAGTATTTGACAAATGATAAGATATAAGATGATGATAAAATTACAATTGGCAGCCACCATTTATATGGTTTGGGAAGCCATTTTAAGGAGACGTGTCCTCTTAATATTAATTTTTTATTATTATCATTAATTAATTATTATTTGCATTTATATTAGTTTTTTATGTTTATAACATTTCCCACCCCTTGAAGGAAGCCTTGTCCTCAAAGCTTTTGTTGTTGTTGTTGATGCCTTCTTATTATAGGTAGTGTTTGAAGTGCTGTAATTTGGATCGATTTATTTTTCCAAATGTGATCTTGGACCTTGTGTTGTAATCCTTTATGCTTAAGTGAGGTTTTTTTGAAACAATACAACTTGTAATTATTTGTTTTCCATGTTGTCTTGTGGATTCCATTTACGAGCAATTGTGGATCTTTACTTCCACTTTTTCCACTAGTTATGGATCCAACTTTGGATTTCATAATAATGGAACTATTTTTAAGAGATACTCTTTGATCTTGGAAATCAAAGTGATGGTCATTCTTAAGTGCTTGGAGTTTTAAGACATCAATGTGAGCCTTCTTAATTTCATCAAGCCATATTATAGTATATGGATCCCATCTTACAACCTTAGCTAGTGTGCACTGTCAATGTTTGATAAAAAATGAGGATGCTCGAACTTAAAATTTTTTATCAATTAATTTCAGCACATATGAATCTTATAAATAAATCATCCACATATGAATCTCATCAACAAATCAACCACATAAATCAATTGACCATAAGAGATGATATTTAACTTGGGAAAACCCTCCAAACACAGAGGAATACAAACCTATAAATTCTTTGAGTATGATAGATAGATTAGCAGAGACTAGTTTACAACACACTAGCAAATTTCCCAATACAATATATCACCTCAACAGTAGAGAAGAGAGATCCAATACAACACTGTAATGAACTTACCAAGTTCCCATCACTTTAATAACAATTCAAAACACCTAGCACGCAGAAGGTAGCGAATGGGAGGCTCAAGTAAAAAAATGAGAGCATCACATAGTACATACACAAGGAGGATCATCAACTAGAAATCCCTCCATGCAAACATTAGCGCCCTCCATAGCACTAGTGCTAAGCTGAAACTTAGGATTCTTCATCATGCATAAGATATGAACCCTCCTTTCCATAGTTAGCTTTAATTAAATGTTCATTGAATTGAACTGAATGTGGACTAAATGAATTGAATGTGAACTGACTAAACTGAACTCAATCTTCAATTAAGTTTATGACCATAAATTTAGGAGGCTAATTGAATGTATTTAGTGCTTCACACTTAATGCCATCCATGCACAATTTCTATTATCAACTTTTGCATGGATCTTCCTAGTTAATTGATGCATGCTTTATCACAACTGATGCTTTACTGAAGCAATTTGATTTCACTTGGAGGCATAGTTAGGAAATTCAAATTCATTATCTCCCTCTCTATGCTTATCTCTTTATCATTTATCATTTATTGTATGGTCAAAATGTGTATTAATTATTTATCCATCTTATCATACCATACTTAGAAGAATTGTCACACATACCGATGATCATATATATTACCCCGAGTCATATAATCATATGCTAAATTACATCACTCTAGGGGTAGATAATCCCTAAAGGAGACTTATAGCACTCAATGACCATGACTAGTAATACATCACATAGTACTTCCAGTTTACCGAGTAAAGTTTTTCTTACCTCAACACATATAGGTCCACCTGAATGAGTACCCATTTTCTAGATGACTTCATTAGGATAATTGATTGATATAAATCACAATCCCATCTCCATTTAAGGAGATTCCTCTCATAGGGTACCATCTATGAGAATCAAAATGACTTGATACAAACCATAAGTCCCGAATTGATACAAACCACAAGTCTATAGTCTTGACACAAATCACAAGACTTCAATACTAACATCCCACTTCAATACATGAGGATATAGATAGGACTTGATACAAACCACAAGCCATGACTTGATGCAAACCACAAGTCTAGAGAATCACTCTTGATGTTGTACAAACAACACTTCCTCTTAGCGATGGGGACATTCTTTGCTTTACCAAGAATTTTTTTCCATACTAAGTTTATCTCAGAAGTATCTCAATTTTGTCACTGACAATGGCTTGTCCACAATTGCAATTTTCTCATCAGTAGCTATGTACTGAAAATTTTACCTTACATGACCATGGCTTTGATGAAGTAAAAATTCATCTCAATGTGTTTTATCATAACACATATCCAACTGTATACACAACTTGATTGCATACTCAGCTGGATATTCATATTCAGTTGGATACATATACTCGACTGGATACACATACAAAGTATGGTCACACTCAATAGTCATCACAAGTCTTGTCACTCTCTCCAACCATCGCAAGTAACTTTCTTAGCTACTTTTCTTCTCAATTGTTAGTACTATTTGCAAAACATATTTTCTTATGTAGTACTCTCTGACATATATCTTGGTTATGTAGTACTAGCTGTAATACACTTATCTTTTGTAGTACTAGCTGCAATCTACATTGCTTATCTCAAGATAAAACAATAGTTGGATAACATAATAGGTCTACCATGTATCAATTACAATAAAGAACCTATTCTAGTGTACCTTAAATGTACTCAAACATAGGCTTAACAATAAGCATAAAATACAACATGTCTGCTAGGTACATTTAGGAGAGCAACCAACTACTTATACATAGTAGCATCATCTGGATCTGATCCAGAATGCAGTTTCTTTAAGCTAGAAACAATGGATTTCAAATCCATCATACACAATACATTAAGTGTGTAATAACATGCATAAAGAAAGTCTCATCTTTTCTTTCTATCTTCTACATTTGTAGACTTCTAGAATCTTTTGCTATTTGGAGAAGTTCACTATGAGCTTTCCATTCTCAATGATGTTCTTCAAGGCTTGATCACTTTCATAGTGATTCCATATTATTCTCTTTATACTACATCACCCCAACTACCTCTCCAAGAGGTTCAAATGTTCTCTAACAGTCAGACTATAACTCTTCTTGAGTATCAATAGTCTTCGAGACTTTGACCATATCTTTGCTCATGTAGATTTTCTCCATAATATATCACAACCCCTGGCTTCTTGAGTCATGTACCATGACTAACTGGTGGGGACTTTATCTGGTGCTTCCTCTAAAGACACACCAATACTCCCTCTTCAACTAGAGGAGTCTTTCTGTTCTACAACCAAGCTTGTCCTAGACAGAGGCTTTAGTAAGAATGCTAAAAACTCATCTATGGATATGTACCATGTATTATATATAATTGACTGGGAAGCTCATAAATATTTTACTGCTTTACAACATGGTCTATCGAGATCAACATTTGTGATCGTCCTTGATCATTGCACTAGTTATAATCCATATATCTTTGAAAAATTTATTTCACCAACCGAGACATATCCGAGTTCACATACACTTGTACCAAGTTGGTACCACAACACATGCTTTGTTAAAATGTCTATGTACTATCTGCAAAGCATATAACCGATCTAGGTGTTGTCCAGATACATCTCAACTAACCTTGAGATCCTCCAACTCTGAATATATTTAACCTTAGATTTATCTTCATATGTGTGGCCATGGATTTATAGTCCATCATCCTGAAACTCTTTCAGGATCTTCTACTGCATGTTTTCCTTAACTAAGGAAAACCTTTGTTTGGTGACTGCCACACCTCTAATATCAAGAATCATAACAACAATCTTGAATATTGTTCTTATCTTCCTTCTGAATATGAGAATAATTAAGGTCTCCTCTTAACATTAGGTACATCAACAAGTTTCACTGGTTATTCAGGATCTAGTGAATCTAGCTTCTCCCTCTCACTATCAGGATGTGAGAACCATAATTTGGGTCCTCCATCATGGAGACACGTGCTCATCTCTTTCTAAATCTATTCTTGACACATGAATGCAAATAAGATAATTTAATTATCTTCCGGAACCTTCTCATCTCTCATAATAGTTTTAGGGATTCTATTCCGACTTCTTCCTAAGAAACATAGGAACCTCCTGATCTGCTTTCTTTCAGGATCAACCATCATAATGACTCAACATTCAATGCATGTCATACTTTGCTTGTAGGTTAGGGAATACATTTTTTCCCTACAAGAGAAGTTATTCGAATGATTAATATCATTGCATAATCAAGAAATGTAATCACATGAATACTTTCAACATACTAGCAAATGGTTCACACAATTATGTACACATATTAAATCAATGTTTCGACATAACCCCATTCATATTTCATGTGATATTTTTCAGCCCTATATTAGTCCTATATTAGTCCAAAAATTCACATTTTATGAAATAAATATGCAACCCCATATTCATATGTCATGAAGCAAGCATGCAACCCTATATCTGACATATTATGAACAATCATGCAAGTTTATGTTCATAAGTCATGAACAATAATGCTACCCTACATCTAATGTATTACGAAGGAAATATGCAGCCTTATATTAGTACTATATAAGTTTATATCAGTCCTATATAAGTCTATATCAGTCATGTATTATATCTCATAAATGATGGACTTCATGAGATCTACAACATGCCAATAAAAATCAAACTACAATGTATATGCTCATCATGTAATAACACAGTTCCTGTTGAAATATTGCAACTTTGAAGAATATTCTATATGTATCTTTTTGTGGTCCCCGATGGTCCTACCGGGAGAACCACTTGTATTACTTTGTACCCCCATGCTTCTAATCGGAAGAACTAATAAGAGTCATGAGGTAGTCCCCTCTAATTGTAAAGGTGGGTCATTAGCACCCTAGTGTGGTTACTTGAGCCTACACGTGTAACTCGAGCCTACATGATTAACTCGAGCCTACATGTCGGATCTAATTATTAAAGTGAATGGATGAATATAAATAGAGGTGTGGCACTCCTCATTTGGAGCACACACTCTCACTTTTGTAGCGAACTAGTGGAGAAGAGAGAAGTAGCTGGAGAAGGAGGAGGATCAGGCTTTGATCTCCTTGTTGGTTTTATCTTTTATCTTTTGGGGCATCTATATTGAGGAAGCTTTTGCTGGGTTTTTCCTAGGATAAATCTTTGTGTTCTTTTTGTATGGTTGTGCTTGTCTATCTTTCAGTGATCCTGTTTATATGCTTTTGTTATGAAATCAAAATGAAATACTAATGATCTAGCTTAGCATATGAAAATTCAACATGGTATCAGAGCCACTTTGAAAGAAGAAATTGTGCAGCTACAGAATCTAGGGCTTCTTAATTTTTGATTCTATCTCCACAATCGATCAGCAAAAGAAGGCTAGGCTAACTCTCCATTAAAGGGCGCATCTTTCTGTCGAAGCGGAATTCGATTCCGAGCATTTTCAGTTTTCGGTGCGGGAAATTAGGGCTTCTTGTAGAAGAAGAATTTTTGAGTGAGCCCAACATAGGATTTATCTCCTCATCAAAATCAAAGTTTAGAGACCTGGATCAAGATTTTTGGTTGGGTGAAACTCTAGGAAAGTCAAACCCTAGTTTGACCCCGAGCTAGAAAAACCCTAAATACTAAAACTGCTAAGTTTTGGTACATTTGCTATATCCAGAGATTAGCGAAGGTTAAGGAGATGAAAATTGCAGAGGCCGAAGATAAACTCCTGATGTACACTACATCCAAAATTCATCCTCATATTCACTATATTCTCGGAGATATGATCCCTCCAAGTTAGGGTTCCAGCCTCTTCCAAAATTCATCCCTAAACAAGATACTTGGGGAGAATCGCTATAGCTTGGGCTACACAGGTCCAAATGGAATTCTGGAAGATGTTCCAGAACTATAATGGAAGTTAAATTTTGTGATCCAATTTTCAGAACTAGAAGATGAAACAGTGACATGTGGTAGTCCGTACAACTTCGCTGTTTTGAACAGTCCTGTAACAGGTCACCTTGGGAAAAGGATCATAAATCTAAATTGGTGAAACAAATTATGATGAAACATATGGTTTTGTATCAGGGACATGTGAGGTTACCTCGGTGAGAAATTTAAGACATATATGAGCATTAATTTTAGATATATCACAGAAACAGTGACAGGCATTTCTGCAGAAGAAATTGGAAAACTAGGGCTTCCTGTTCTGGGAGCTTCCCTCCACTGTTTTTAGAAAAGGAGTACATTGGAAAGCTCCATTTGAAGAGATATATATTTCTATCCAATCATATCTAAAATATTCCAAGTTTTGAAAATTAGGTTTTCTCTGACAAACCCTAGATCAGCCAGCTCCGGAAGCAGGACGGACACCTCAAATCGGTAAGATCTAATCTTTTGCTATTTGAATTTGAGGTTCTCATTTCAAAGTGATCTATCACATCAAATTGATGATAATATTGGTGAATTTTACAACTTCCAAGCATGGAATTATTTGATCTCTCTGAAGAAAATGAATTGGACACCTACATGAGTAGAGAGGTTCCAGTTCTAGAGGGAGATGAGGCTCAAAGCCTTACACCATAAGAACTTGGTCAAGGCCAAGAAGATCATTGTTGATTTAGTCATGGATCAACTTGTAACACAAGTGTCTTCCCTAAAGACATCGAAAGAGATGTTTGATTCCTTGACCAAGCTATTTGAAGGAAAGAACATACATCGAAAAATGACCTTAAAAAAAAACAGTTGAAGAATGTGAAGGTCTAGAATGCAGAACATATTGAAGCGGTAGAAGAAGAAGTGGAGAATGCAGAAGTGGTGATAGCCACCTTGAATGGTCTCCCAGGATCATAGAATCCATTCATTCAAGGAATGTGTGCTAGAAGGAAGTAATTACTTTCAACAAACTCTGGGAAGAAGAAGAAGCTCGTCTCATAAGAAGAGAAGAAGAAAAATGGGAGCAATTGAAGATCAAGCTCTCACCATTAAAAGAAGATCCCTCAAGCGATGAGGACTATGAAGAACTCAATTCTTAAAGAATATCTTATCCATCTTATAATTTGGATAAGAAATGATGATTTCATGAATGAAGAAGATGATGAAGCAGAATGATCAAGGAGTCTACCCACGAAACAAACAAAAGATAAGTATTCAGTTGTCATTTAATGATATTGTTTTGTTATGCATTTGATTATATTCAGTAGATGTGTTATGCATGATATATTGTTTGCATTAATGAATGTATTATACTAATAGGCATGTGATGGGTAAGTACTCATGGTTCTATACAACTCTCCATTGCTACTTATCTAGAATGAAACCTCTTTGCTAACATATTGGATTAGTGCACAATCTCAATGTTGTCCCAGTAGAGATGGAAGGCATCTAGAAAAGTTTCCGTGAGATATGGATGAATGTTGTATTGGCTAAACAGTTGCATGATGCATTAGAATATGTCGTTATGCATATGTTTTATGAAATAGTTCTAACCATGCAACTAGTGCATTTTTAATTATAGGAAAGGTCGTGTACAACCTCCTACAAGAAAAGAAGGATGAGACTTGTTCCGAAGAACAAGTGATGAGAAATCAAGATTCACTCCAATAAACAGGAATCTGAAGCTCCCAGGTTTAGAGACACCATGATGAAAGAAAGAGCTTCAGAGAGCGGTAGATCCACCTCGAAGGATGAAGACCACCATGGGTATGAGAGACAACTCAAGATGAAGAAAAGAATGCTATGAAAGAAGCTATGATCAAAGAATAACAATTGATCATGGGGAATGATGTATACGATATGATTTTGAGACATAAAGGGAAGTACGTAGTATCTATGGATCTACAAGAACAAGTGTACAAAGCAAGGCTCGTGATTTTCCTCTGAAAGAATAGACTATGACATAACATACTCTATTGACCAGACCTACTAGAAGTATATATCAAGCATAGAACCACCTGTACAGAATGAAGAAGGAAGACGATACTCCACTTCAGGGGAGTGACTACAGAAGATATATGAGTTCGACATGATACGGCATGATGGATCAAGACTTTACCAAGAGTAAAGTGGGTTCCAACCTTCAATGTTGAATGAAGAAAACTAGGATATGTTGATGACCTGACAAGATGAACTCATGGAAGATGTTATGATGAAAGAATACTTGGGATATAGTACTCAAACTAGAAAGCAAGAATGTGGTATCTTCCAAATGGATTTGCAAGATAAAATATGTTGCTGATAGAAGAAACAAGGTACACTTCCTTTAAAACTATCATGGTAGTTTCTTCCATAGTGAAGTAAAGACAAGCCTTCCTTAATGGTATGATTGAGGAAGAGTTTTACATCGAATAGTCACAAGGATTTGAAGTTGAAGACAGATGGACTCACATATGCAAGTTGAAAAAGGCCCTCTATGGCCTGAAGCAAGCTCCCAGAGCTTGGTATGGAAGAATAGATAGTTTCCTGACAAGAATGGGATTTGCCAAGAGTAAAGCCGATCCTAACCTTTACTACAAGGTTGTAAAAGATGAACCTATCATACTATTACTATATGTGGATGATCTATTTCTGACAGGGAATGAGAAACATATTGTAGAATGCAAGAAGAAGTCCGCTGAAGAATTTAGACCTTGGTCTAATACTTTATTTCCTAGGCCTAGAAGTATGAAGGAATCTTTCTCAATCAGGGAAAGTATGCAGTGCAAGTTTTGAAAATATTTGATATGTTTGAATGAAAATCCATGGCCACACCCATGGAATCCAACCTGAAGCTGTTAGCTGATAACTCATCAGAGTTAGTAGATGTGACTCAATACAGACAGATCATTGGGTCATTGATGTACTTAACAAATACCAAACCAGACATTTGTTTTGCTGTGAACACCTTGAGTCAATATCTTGTTCAACCAAGACGGGTTCACTTAGTAGCTGCAAAACATGTGATGAGATATCTGAAAGAGACTATAGACTTGGGTCTATACTATGATGGAAACCATGACTACAGATTGTATGGCTATATAGATGCAGATTGGATTGGAAGTATCTTAGATAGGAAAATCACATTAGGTATATGCTTTTCTTTGGGGTCTGCTATGAGTTCATGGTTTAGTAGGAAACAGTCCAGTGTTTCTCTTAGCATGGTTGAAGTAGAATACATAAGCAGATTGCTCTGCTAAGTTGTGAAGCCATATGGCTTCGGAAGCTGATATTAGGTCTCTTTGACCTGAAGATGGATACTACAATGATTCTATGTGATAACCAGAGTTGTGATGACAGAGAACTCTATGTTCTGTTGTAACACATAGAAATTTGGTATTTCTACATACGAGATAAGATGCAGATAATGATGTTTCAGTATTTACATACTGTAGATGCAGATGATGGTGATTCAATATTTCTATACTGAATATAGAGATGATTATGTTTCAGTATTCCCATACTGAAGATATAGATGATGATGATTTCAGTATTCACATACTGGAGATACAAATGGTGATAGTTCAGTATTCACATACTGAGGATGTAGATGATGATGGTTTAGATGACGATGTGCTGACGAAGCCTCTGTCCTGAGTAAAGTTTGAACACTTTCGTGACAAGCTTGGTGTGGTTCAGAAAGACCTTCCTCGAAAGGGGGAGTATTGATGTTGTAGTGGGATTGTATCATCCCTGGGCACTTGCCTTAAAGTGATCCAGAGACCTCGGTCCTCGAGAATGAAGAGGGATTGTATCATCTTGGGACATATGTCTAGAAGTGATCCAGTGACCTCGGTCATCGAGAATGTGGCAGGATTGTATCATCCTTGAACTTTGGTTTAGAACAGATTTGGTAAACTTCGGTCATCAAGAAGGTGGCAGGATTGTATCATCCTTGAACTTCGGTTCAGAATGGATCCAGTAAACTTCGGTCATCGAGAAGGTGGCAGGATTGTATCATCCTTGAACTTCGGTTCAGAATGGATCGGGTGAACTTCGGTCATCAAGAAGGTGGCAGGATTGTATCATCCTTGAACTTCAGTTCAGAACGGATCCGGTGAACTTCTGTCATTGAGAAGGTGGCAGGATTGTATCATCCCTGGACTTCGGTTCAGAACGGATCCGGTGAACTTCAGTCATCGAGAAGGTGGCAGGATTGTATCATCCTTGAACTTCGGTTCAAAATGGATCCGATGAACTTCGGTCATCAAGAAGGTGGCAGGATTGTATCATCCTTGGACTTCGGTTCAGAACAGATCTGGTGAACTTTGGTCATCGAGAAGGTGGTAGGATTGCATCATCCCTGGACTTTAAGTCCAAAAGAGATCCAAACACCTCTTTGTCTTTGTACTGTGATTTTCAGGTTGTTGCTGATGATGATGATGTTTCTGATTGAAAGATCAGAGTGTGATGATGATGATATTTTGATGATGATGTTTCTGATTGAAAGATCAGAGTGGTTTGATGATGATGTTTTTGATCGAAATATCAGAGTATGATGATGATGATGTTGCTGCTGAAATTGTTGCTGATCGAAAGGTCAAAGTGCTGAAGATGTTGTTGCTGATCGAAAGGTCAAAGTGCTGAAGATGTTGTTGCTGATCGAAAGGTCAAAGTGCTGAAGATGTTGTTGCTGATCGAAAGGTCAAAGTGCTGAAGTTATTGCTAATCGAAAGGTCAAAGTGCTGAAGATATTGTTGCTGATCGAAAGGTCAAAGTGCTGAAGATGTTGCTGATCGAAGCAGTCAAAGTATTGATGATGCTGAAGACTGAAGATTGAAGATGAAGACTACATGATGTTGAAAAGCTTCCAATGATTTATAGATGTGTTACCCTGATGATTTTGATGATTTCCTCTATTTCTTTCCTATCATTGTTGTTGTTGATATTGTTGTAGAATACCCTTCTCGTTAAGGGGGAGTGTTGAAATATTGTAACTTTGAAGAATATTCTATATGAATCTTTTTGTGGTCCCCGATGGTCCTACCAGGAGAACCACTTGTATTACTTTGTACCCCAATGCTTCTAATCGGAAGAACTAATAAGAGTCATGAGGTAGTCCCCTCTAATTGTAAAGGTGGTTCATTAGCACCCTAGTGTGGTTACTTGAGCCTACATGTGTAACTCGAGCCTACATGATTAACTCGAGCCTACATGTCGGATCTAATTATTAAAGTGAATGGATGAATATAAATAGAGGTGTGGCGCTCCTCATTTGGAACACACACTCTCACTTGTGTAGCGCACTAGTGGAGAAGAGAGAAGTAGCTGGAGAAGGAGGTGGATCAGGCTTTGATCTCCTTGTTGGTTTTATCTTTTATCTTTTGGGGCATCTATATTGAGGAATCTTTTGCTGGGTTTTTCCCTTTAGGGTTTTCCTAGGATAAATCTTTGTGTTCTTTTTGTATGGTTGTGCTTGTCTATCTTTCAGTGATCCTGTTTATATGCTTTTGTTATGAAATCGAAATGAAATATTAATGATCTAGCTTAGCATATGAAAATTCAACAGTTCCAAATCCTAGGAATTTAGATTTCTATATGGTTGTAATGAAACACATTCAAAACATTTTAAATCCAATTTTTATAACATCATGCGATAGTAAATACAAGTGCTTATCTCTTATTGTTTTGCGGGCTCCCTCTTTATCTCTGCTTCCTTGCAGAGATTCCCAGAGTCTCTCGAACTTGATCTACTTGTAAATTTGAGTGCACGCATGAGGTAGTGAGTCTTTGCATGGGTAATAAGGATCCCATGCAACCAAGAGTGAATGCTCTTCCACACTAAAGGAAATATTCCTTTTGATCATCCTTTTCCACGAATGATTTTTTTGGAGAAGGTTCATCTCCTTCTATTGCGGTAGAGGCATGAAAAATTTATTCATTCTTCTTCCTTACATGGAACTCTCTTGCATAATGGCCCTTCTTTTAACACTAGAATCACCAAGCCTTTGATTTGTCAAAATATTTCTTCAACTCCTTATTGTTTGCAAAAAATATGCTTGGGATCGAATGGCTTTCTCCCTTTCTTCATTCTTGCTGCGAGGGAAATATTCTCCTCTTTGGTGCACATTGTCTTGCTCTGGATGTGCCCCTTTTCTTGAATGCAATCATGCCATAATATTTCTAATTTGGGAAACTATTCTTGTCTATTTACTACAACCATGAAAGTCTCCCATGAGGATGGGATCCCATCAATGGCAGTTTGAATACGGTCATCTTCATCCGTCACCACACTGATGCTTGTTAGTTTATCTTTCACTTGTGCAATCTTTGTGAAAAAGGATGCTACGGTCTCATCCCTTTCCATATTCATGTTGCACAACTTGTTCTTGAAATACCTCTTTTGAGTAGGGGCATTCTTCTCATAAATGTTCATTAGTGTTTCAAAACACTCTTTTGCGGTCTTTCGGTCGGACAAAGATCGATGCCATGGCTCCAGGATTTTTCTCAACTCTTCAAGATAACGTAGTCCTTAGCTTGCTACACAAAACTAAAATCCTTCACACCTTATGCTCTTATACATTGTGAGTGTTTGAGAGAAAATGAGGATGATTGAACTTTAAAACTTTTATAAATCAATTTCAGCACATATGAATCTCATAAATCAACCACATATGAGTCTCATAAATAAATCGACCACATATGAATCTAATCTATAAATCAGCCACATAAATCACTCAACCATAAGAGACAAGATATACTATGGAAAAACCCTCCAAACATGGAGGATGGAAAACCCAACAATTCTTTGAGTATGAGAGATAGATTAGTGAATAATGGTTTACAACACACTAGAAGATTTCCCAATAAGAGATATTACCTTAGAATTAGAGAAGAGAGATCTAATACAACAATGTAATAAACTTACCAAGTTCCCAACACTTTAATAACAAGTCAAAACACCTAGCATACAGAAGGTAGCAAATGGGAGGCTCAACTAAACTACTGGTAGGCATCACATAACACATACACAAGGAGGATCATCAACTATAAATATCTCCATGCAAACATTGGCGCCCTCCCTAGCATTAGTTCCAAGCTGACACTTAGGATTCTTCATCATGCATAAGATATGCACCCTCCTTTCCATTAATAGCTTTAATTGAATATTCACTAACTTGAACTGAATGCGAACTTACTGAACTGATTGTCAACTAACTGAAACAAACTCAATATTCAAATGAGTACATATGACCATAAAGTTATGAGGCTAACTGAATGTATTTAGTGCTTCACACTTAGTGCCATCCATGCACAATTATATTATTAACTTTTGCATGTATCTTCCTAGTTAACTGATGCATGCTTTATCACAATTGAGGCTCTATTGAAGTCTTTACAATTCGAGTTCACTTGGAGGCATACTTAGGTAATTCAAATTCATTCTCTCTCTCTATGCTTATCTCTATATAATTTATCATTTATTGCATGGTCAACATGTGTATTAATTATTAATATCCATCTTATCATATCATACTCAGAAAAATTGTCACACATACTGATGATCATATATATTACCCTAGGTTATATAGTCATATGCTAAAGTAGATCACTCTAGGGGTAGATAATCCATAAAGGAGATTTATAACACTTATTGACCATGACTAGTAATACATCACATAGTATTTCCACTTTACCAAGTAAAGTTTGCCTTACCTCAACACATAGAGGTCCACCTAAATGAGTATCCATTTTTTGGATGACTTCATTAGGATCATTGCTTGATATAACTGACAACTCTATATCCAGTTAAGGAGATCCATCTCATAGGGTACCATCTATGAGAATAATAATGACTTGATACAAACCACAAGTCTCGACTTATACAAACCATAAGTTTGTAGTCTTGATACAAACCACAAGACTTCAATACTAGTATCCCACCTCAACACAGGAGGATATAGATAAGACTTGATAAAAACCACAAGTCCTGACTTGATACAAACCACAAGTACGGAGAATGACTCCTGATGCTGTACAAACGACATGCACTTTAATTTTAAAAATTCAAAATATGTTTGGTGATTGTCATAGAAATGACACACATTTAAGCCGACGTCAACTTGATCAGAAATCTATAGGTCTTTTACTAGTATTCTTTGAATCATAGCATCCTTGTCTCCTTCATTGAATCATAGTGTACATGATTTCTTCATTACTGTGTCCAAAACTTCAGTCTTGGAGAAAAATAAATGTTGTTCATTTGCTGTAACTTACTTAATAGGACTTCCTAAACAAGTGGATACAATAACTATTGTGTCATATGGTTCAAAAACAATAGGCCCATCATTTTAATCATCATTTGGGAGGTAAGCGACAGTTGGTAATGAAACACCGTCTGCATAACTATCTACTATTGTGTTTGTATGGCCATAATCAATTCTTCGAACCTGTTTAAGTTGATATTGACCACTTTCATGGTTTCTAACTTCATCAATTAGATAAATAGATTTATCTGGCAAAACGGTTTGAGAACAATGTGCAAGTGTTTTATCGTTACACTTATAGGCACATTTTCATCTATATTGATGTGATAATTTGATGGTGATATGGAATTGGCCGTGTCATTCACTTTAATGTCTAAAACATCAATTTCATTATTTTCATTTTTTTATCAGGTTTTTCTTCCGGGCCTTGAAAATTATATTTAGAACCTATAATAATTCGAAAACCTACATTATTTGTTAAATGATAAAATATAAGATGATGATAAAATTAGAATTGGAAGCCTATGGTTTGGGAATCCATTTTGAGGAGACATGTCCACTTAATATTAATTGTTTAGTATTTTCATTATTTAATTATTATTTGTATTTATATGAGCTTTTTATGTTTATAAAGTAATCCCATATTAGGGTTCCATTTGCTCTTCAATATACCGGTTGGGGTGTGCTCAATTTATGAAGATCATGCTTCCTTGTCGTGAATATCCCCTTGAGGATTCATCTTCCCCTTAGTCCTCACATATAGAGGACTTAGCCTTGGCTCTGCATGAGCTAATCAGCATGCAACGAAATTGATGCAGGAGCATCCTGCTCTCCATTCAAATTCCAAGTTAAATGTTGGATCAGGCCTAGAAGAGGTCTTCAATTACGAATTGATGGTCTTTGAACCATTACATTGTAAATAAACCTATGTTTTATTTGATTCTAGATAGATGGTAAGTCACTAAGAGGATGAGTGAGTCATTGGGTCAATTGATGAGTCATTGTAACAAAGCCCTCGTCTAATGGTAGCGAGTCATATGATAGATTAGAGGATTTGTTGTAATTAGGATTAGTTAGCAGAAGATTAGGGATTATTGAGTGGATTATGGATCTGAACCAGAATGGTTCATGAATCTTGTTGTATATCTATATCTATATCTATATATCTATATATGTAATCCCACGAGGCATAAAAATGATAGAGAAGAGACAAAGATAGACATATAGGAGAAAGAGAAGTAGCCAGAACAGAGTAAATCTGGCTGAAGCAAGGCCATTTAAAGATGTATCAGGCCTAAGGAGATCAGAACGTAGGTTCTGAAACAAATTTCTATGTACAGTTTCAACATGTGAACGAAAAATTCTATTTCGGCATAATCTCTATGTGTGTAAATTCAATTATGTCTGAGTGTGGGACTTCATGAATTGAATGTTTGGTTAAATCCTGTGTTAATAATGATAAGCATGTGTGTGAATTCTGGGTTTCTGAAAGTGAGTAAAACAGAGATTGATTGATCGATTCTCTGATCAATCGAAGGAAGGATTTGATTATCAAGACTTTGTGAATGGATTTTATCTCGAATTAACCTTGTTGCAGGTTTGGGATCTGTAGATTGATCACTGCAAGGATCGATAATAATTAAGGTTTAAGTTTGCGCATGTTTAATGGTCGAGATCGTCGTTGGAACATATCTATGGATGAGGAAGAATTGCGCAAATAGGAGTTGCACCCAAGATACTCCTAAACCAATCACCCAGATAACTTAAGATCGTACGGTGGAGATAGATCTTGGAGAAGATCAATGGTCGTGATTAAGTTTCACAATAAAGGGACGTAGATCCACAAAGTAAAATGAAATTACACACTTGATCAGAGATCAATGACCATAAAACATTCCGCAAAATATCTGAGGGTTGAGGATAGATCTACATCAGAATACGGATCGACGGTCTGGAAGGAAGTCACATGAAATCAACAGTTGTAAGGAGTTGTGGAAAAGGAATGGTGGGAGGGAAATTGCAGAAGTTCAACTTTTGGAAAAGTTGGGTCAGCAATTCGCAATCCGATTGCGGAAAGTAGTATTGTGGCTGCATAATTGTGGAAGTCAAAGTTAAGTTGTAAATATGCATCCTGCATTCCGCATTGCGAAAAAGGTGAATGCGGAAGTCCTGTTGCGGAAGAGTGTGCGGAAACAGAAAATTGCAAAAGGTTGGAAGGTGAACCAGATAGTTGTGGAAACCCAAAAATAGAAGGATTAGGATTGCATATGAAGGTTTAACACAACAATTTGGCTATCAGGAAGGGTTTAAAGTCCCTCCATGCTCTGAAGTTCATGTGTTTGATCTCAGAGGTGGAAAAATCATGCCACCAAGGTGGGGTTGGCATCAGTTTGGTATCAGAGTAGAACAAGGATTCTGTGTAAGAGGTAAATAAATTTTCGATTTCAATTCATTTTGAAGTTAAAGACTAACAATTGTATTGAGAAGGTTAGTCAAGTGAGAGCATTCAGAATTGATTACAGACAAAGGATGTGTGGTTAAATTTGATGATTAGCCACAGGAGAATACACAAGAAATCCTTTGGAAGGATATGATTTGAGAGGTATAAGCATGGAGTTATGATGCATGGGAATATTATTGAGTCAAACTACTCTTGAGCAATTGAAGAAATCAAAGATAAGGATTTTTTGCAATTTTTTATTGAATTTGAAGACTGAGAAAAACTAGAGATACCAAAAGGACAAGCTCAAGGAGAGATAGCTTGTTGGGGTATAATAGACAAGTGTGGAGACTTGTTGAGGGAGGATTAGGAAAGTAGTCCACAAGTGGACATGATGAAGTTCATAAAAAGGAGAGGGATACAGGATCAATGACTACTAAAGGTCATTGCAGGGGTTCAGAGGAAAGCCACAACAAAATAAAGAAGAAATAAAGTCAAGAAGAATGTAATAGGGAGTTGCTAGAGTTAGCAAAATACATTTTGTGATTTGAGAAGCATATTCAAACTACTGAAGAAGAAAACCAGAGGTATGGTTAGGTCATGAAAAGGGAGGTAAGATGGCATTCACTACAGGTGAAGCTACAACAAAATATGTTTGCTAAATAGAAGAAATAACTCAGAGAAGTTGAATCTGAGATGGAGGTTTCATATTGTGAATCTGAACAGGGTCCTTTGCTTGGAGAGGATGATGAAGCAGAAAAAGAGAGACCAATTGAGAGTCTCATAAATCCTATAAAGAATATAGATAAACTTATGGAGGAGATGACTGTGAGGTCGAATGAGACCAAAAGGTCTTATGTTTTTGAGACTAATGATTTGTTTGTGATTGGAGGTTTTGTTGCAAATGATGGGCAGTCCTTTGAAACTGTCTTAAAATTTGATGAAGTCAAATATGATGAAGATAGTCTCTCAAATGAAGAAAGGTCTAAAGTATTGCAGCAAAAGGAACTCATTGACGAGTTGCTTGATGCATGAACACAGTCAGTTGAAGATGATCTGAAGATGAACGAAGAAAAAGAAATGTGCAAAGACATTTCTACAAGGAAGGATCAAAATTGTATTTTGGTGAAGGAGAGAGTTGAAGAGTATATAAGACCTGTGTATCAAACCATTGGAGAAATAGGTGATGGTGACAGATTGATGTTGTTGTTAATCTAATTGTAACTTCAGAATGTATTCACTTGTATTTATTATCTATTGTAACCCGATGTTTATTCCGGGATGTTCTTATGTCATGTCATGCCCCGATGTTTCGATCAAGAGAATCAATAATGTAAACAAGTCATGTCAAGTCATTGTGGCTAACCCTCCTATTGTCTAAGGGTTAAAGTCCCTGCAGTTCCGGGGCACCAGGGTTATTAGACTCTCCTATAGAGGTCGGCCCTAGTAGGGTTTTAGTCATGCCGAGATTAGTATAAATAGAGAGTTGGACTCTCTATTTAGCACACATCACATACACACTCAAGTGTAGCGCATAGTTGAGGAAGGAGAAGACACTGGGGCTAGATAAGAAGAAGGTTACTGCTGTCGGGAGATCACTTACTATTTTGGGTTTTACTTTGGTGTTGATTCTATCTTTGAGGAAGTTGCGGGGTTTTCTCCATTTATGGTTTCCCCGAGGAAAACACTATGTTCATTGTCTCTTATGTTTTGATTGCTATGCTTGTTGTTCTCTCAGTTAAAGATCCTAATGTTATGCTAGCTTAGAATGTTAAAAATATAACATGGTATCAGAGCTAACCTGAGAAGAAGACACTGTGTAGCTGCGGGAACTAGGGCTTCCTAATTTGTGGATCTCTCTCCACAAATTTTCAGCAAAATAAGGTTGGAATAACTCTCCTCCCTAGGGCGCATCTTTTTGTCGAAGCATAATCCAATTCTGAGTTTTTTTAGTTTTGGACCCAACACTGCTGCCGAAAATTAGGGCTTTTCACAGAAGAGGAATTTTTTAGTGAGCCCAATCCTGGATTGATCTCATGCCCAAAATCAAAGTTAGGGATAAATTTTCAAGGAATTTGGGTGGATATAACTCCAGAAAAGCAAAACCCTAATTTGCTCCTGAACCAGCTCTGTAGGATTTTCAGCTCCAAATCCAGATCCGACATCTTGACCTGGTAAGATCTAAATATTTTGTATTTCCATTTGAGGTTCTCTTTTAAGATGTCTCATCATACCAAGATTGATGAAAATCTTGAGGGAGCTGACAACTTCCGAGCTTGGAAGTATAGGATCTCCCTAGTCTTGGAAGAGAATGAGTTGGACTCCTACATCCAAGAGGAGATTCCAGTTCTAGAGGGAGATGAGGCAAAGGCCTTACATAAGAAGAAGTTGGTTATGGAAAAGAGAATCATTGCTAATTATATCAAGGATCACCTTATCCCACAGGTGTCCTCTCTCAAGACACCTAAAGCTATGTTTGATGCCCTAACCAAACTATTTGAAGGGAATAACATCAATTGAAAGATGACTCTAAGGAACTGGTTGAAGAATGTAAAGATTTAGAATGCTGAGACCATCTAGTTTGACTTCACAAGAGTCTCCCAGATCAAAGAACAACTAGAAGCTGTAGATGAAGAAGTGGAGAATGCGGAAATTGTGATGACAACACTGAATGGCCTCCCTAGGTCATGGGATTCATTCATCCAAGGAATATGTGCAACAAATAAGTTAGTCAAGTTCAGCAGACTATGGGAAGAATGCTCTTAAGAAGAATCTCAGATAGCAGCTCGAGAAGAGAAGATGGGAAGTGAAGATAAATCCCTCACAGTTCACTCCAAGAAAGGAAGAAGAAACCCTCATCACTCCAAAGGTAAGAACTTTTACCATAAATATAACAATAGAAAGGACCTATATAGATTGAGATGTTATACATGTGATGAAAGAGGAGACTTTGCAAAAGACTATCCTAGAAACAAGATTAACTCTCATAAGAAGAAGGGAAACAAGAGAAGACATCATGCTCATGTTGCAGAGGATGATGAACCTTCCAAGAAGAAAACCAGATATGAAAGTGAAGATTCTTCCAGTGAAGATGAATATGTTTTGATTTCCACTCTTACTGGAAACATTACTCATGGAAGCACTGATTGGCTTATAGACAGTGGGGCTTCCAAGCATATGACAGGATTCAAGGAATATTTTGTGAAACTATCAGAACATGAATCACCTCACAAGGTAAAGTTAGGAGATGACTACCCGTATCCAATAAAAGGTAGTGGGGAATCCTCTTATAAAATAGACTTTGGAAAGTCTATGACAATGAAGGAAGAACTGTTTGTACCAGGACTAAAGAAGAACCTTATCTCCATATCTGCATTAGATGTAAAAGGAATAAGGGTTGCATTCATAGATGGTCAAGTCATCATGTGGCCAAAACGAAAGTCTATCGATGATGCAGTAGTGATTGGAGAACAAGAAGGAGGTTTGTACAAATTGAAGGGCCATCCAGAACAAGCATTGCTCCATGAAACAGTAGAGCCAAATGAACTTTGGCATAGAAGGATTGCACATGTGCATTACAGAGCACTACCCATTGCAAGCAAAGCTATTGAAGGTCTTCCAGAAATCCAAGCAAAACATGATGGGGTCTGCAAAGGATGTGCGAAAGGGAAGAATACAAATAAGACATTTCCAAGTAGTGAAAGAAAAGCAAAAGGAATCTTGGAAATCATCCACTCCGATGAATGCGGTCCTATGTCATCAAACTCACTAAGCGGGTATGCATGTTATGTTTCTTTTATTGATGAATTTTCTAGGAATACATGGGTTTAATTTATGAAGAACAAAGATGAAGTATTCAACAAGTTCAAGGAATTCAAAGCCTTGATCGAGAATCACACTGAAAAGAATATCAAGACCTTTCGATTAGACAATGGCAGAGAATTCACTTCAAATGAATTCAAAGAGATATGCAAAGACTCATGGATTAAGAGGGAGTTGTCCACTCCTTATAATCCACAACAGAATGGGGTTGTATAAAGGAAGAATAGAAATATCATGGAAGCTGCAAGAGCAATGCTTCATGATCAAGATCTTCCTATGCATATTTCGGTGGAAGCTTCCAGAGCATCGGTGTATGTACAGAACCGTACTCCACATAGAGTACTCGAGAACAAAACTCCTGAAGAAGTCTTCTCCGGTAAGAAACCAGAAGTCAGCCATCTTAGAATATTTGACTGTCCTATATACATACACATTCCAAAAGAGAAGTGAACAAAATTAGATCCTTCAGGAAAGAAGGGTATATTTGTGGGATACTCTGAAAGCTCGAAGGCTTATAGAATATATTTCCCAGGATACAAGAAGATTGACATCAGCAGGGATGTGACTTTTGATGAAGACATAGCTTACAACAAATCTAGAGAGAGACCTGTTGAAGAACCTGAAGAAGCAGAAGCACCCAGAATTCATGATACAATCATGAATGAAGAAACTCAAGAAGAAGATTGAGAATATGAAGAACTACAAAGACCTGTGGATCCGCCTCAGGAGAAGAATCCTCACAAGAGGAAACCAGCTTGGGTACGGGAAGTGATCCAAGGTGCGGAAAGATATGGGGCTTTAGAAGAGAATCACAGAGAAATAAATAGGACCAGATCCTGCTCCAGGTATGTAGCATTACTTTGTAATTTCATTGATAAAGAACCTTCCAATTATGAATAAGCAGCAGAACGGAAAGAATGGAAGGATGCGATGATCGAAGAATACTAATCAATCATGAAAAACGATGTTTGGGATGTTGTCCCAAGACCAGAAGGGAAGTCAGTTGTAACTTCCAAATGGATCTACAAGATCAAGCATGCTGTAGACGGTAGCACAGAGAAATATAAGGCAAGACTTGTGGCTCGTGGTTTCTCTCAGAAAGAAGGAATAGATTATGAAGAAACCTTTGCTCCTATATCCAGATACACTTCCATCAGATCGGTACTTGCTTTGGCTGCAATAATGAAGTGGAAGATACACTAGATGGATGTCAAGACTGCCTTCTTGAATGGTGTAGTAGAAGAGGAAGTGTATGTAGAGCAGCCAATCAGTTTTGAGACACATGACAGGGAGTCTCATGTGTGCAAATTGAATAAAGCCCTGTACAGTTTGAAACAGGCACCCATGACATGGTATGGCAGAATTGACAGCTTTCTATCTAGTCTGGGCTTTACCAAGAGTAAAGCAGATTCCAACCTTTACTACAAGGTTGAAGATGGCAACCCAATGATGCTTCTACAATATGTAGATGATCTGTTTGTGATAGGTATGGATGGGTTGATTGCTGATACGAAGAGAAAGCTTGCTGCCGAGTTCGAAATGAAGGACCTGGGTATGATGCATTATTTACTAGGCATGGAGGTATGGAAGAATACGGATGGAATATTCCCTGGACACGGGAAGTATGCAGTAGAGATCCTGAAGAGGTTTGGGATGATGGATTGCAAGGCTATGGCCACACCTATGGCATCGAACCTGAAGCTATTGAGCGATGCTTCATCAGAGTCGGTTGATGCTATGATGTATCGTCAGATGATTGGGTCCTTGATGTACCTAGCGAACATGAGACCAGACATTTGCTTTGCTGTGAACACCTTGAGCCAGTTCCTGACAGATCCGAGACATGTTCATTTGATTGCTGCAAAACATATTCTGAGGTACCTAAGGGGTACAGTTGATTATTGGGTAAGCAGTGCCATTGATAGGAAGAGCACTTCAGGGTGTTGCTTAAGTATGGGATCAGGTGTGATCTCTTGGTTTACCAGGAAGCAATCTTGTGTGGCACTTAGTACAGCTGAAGTAGAGTATGTCACAGCTTGTTCAGCTAGTTGTGAGGCAGTATGGCTACAGAAGTTACTATCTGATTTATTCGATCTCCAATTGGATGATACTTGTATACATTGTGACAACCAGAGTTGCGTGAAGTTGTCAGATAATCCAGTGTTCCATGACAAGTCGAAGCATATCGAGATCAAGTATCACTATATCAGGGATATGGTGCAGAGGGGAGCAGTGAAGCTCCAATATGTTGCGATGGATGATCAAATAGCTGATGTGTTGACAAAGCCATTGGCTAGGGTGAAGTTTGAGTACTTCAGGGAGAAGATTGGTGTTCTCCAGATCGAGGTTCCCTCCAAAGGGAAGTGATAAGTCCATGAGCCATTCTGACATGGTGAGAGGATTGGTTCCTTCCATGGTCAGATGTAAGGGCTGAGCCATTCTGTCATGGTGAGAGGATTGGTTCCTTCCATGTCAGATATGATTGCTAAGCCATTCTGATATGACTATAGGATTGGTTCCTACATGATCAGATATAAGGGCTATTGCCATTCTTTGAATGGAGCTTCTTGGTGAGGTACCAGGAAAACTTAGTCTGGGACTGAGGGCCATTTTGATATGACCATGAGATGTGCTCTCACATGATCAGATATGAGTGCATGGCCATTCTGATGTGATAGAGGGATGTGTTTCCACTTGATCAGATGTGAGGGTTGAGCCATTCTGTCATGGCTAAAGGATTAGGTTCCTTCCATGTCAGATGCGGGTGTTGGCCATTATGACTTGGTGTTAGATATAAGGGCTACCGCCATTCTTGGAATGGAGCTACCTGGTGAGGTACCAGGAATCCTTAGTCTGGGACTGAGAGCCATTCTGATATGATTGAGGGATGTGTTCCCACATGATCAGATGTAAGTGCAGTCCCTTTCCATAGATGATAGTAGGTGTGTCCCATCATGCTGGTGGATGTGAGTGCTGGCCTTTCCACAGATGATAGTAGGTGTGTCCTATCATGCTGGTGGATGTGAGTACTGGCCTTTCCACAGATGATAGTAGGTGTGTCCTATCATGCTAGTGGATGTGAGTGCTCTTCCTTTTCACAAATTGTAGTAGGTGTGTCCTACCATGCCGATGACTGTAAGTGCTGTGCCTTTTCATAGATGGTAGTAGGTGTGTCCTACCATGCTGGTGATTGTAAGTGCTATGCCTTTCCATAGATGGTAGTAGGTGTGTCCTACCATGTTGGTGGATGTGAGTGCTGTGCCTTTCCATAGATGATAGTAGTTGTGTCCTATCATACTGGTGGTTGTAAGTGTTGAGCCTTTTCACAGATGATAGTAGTTGTGTCCTATCATGCTGATGAATGTGAGTGCTGGGCCTTTCTGATATGATTATAGGATTGGTTCCTACATGATCAGATGTGAGTACTGGGTGTGCCTTTCTGACGAGTAGGTAAGATGTAAGTGCTGGATGGGCCATTTTGACTTGGTGTTAGAAAGACCTACATGGAGGCTAGGCCTACAACCAGCATGAAAAAGGGATGGCTCTGTAGAACTTCCTGTGATAAGAAGAATCATGAGATAGCACCCATGATGATCCAGTGATGATGATCCAGCAGTGATGATCCAAATCGAGTGATGATCCAGATGCAGTGATGATGCCCAGTGATGATCTAAATTGATTGATGATCCAGATCCAGTGATGATGTCCAGTGATGATCCAGATCGAGTGATGATCCAGATCCAGAGATGAAGATGAATTGAAGACAAAGAAGACTTGAAGACAAAGATGACTTGAAGATGAATATGACAAGAAGACCCAGAGAAGAAGACTAGTGATGAAAATTGTGTTGAGAGAATACCTTCCTAGTTAAGAGGGAGTGTTAATGTAATTGTAACTTTGGAATGTATTCACTTGTATTTCTTATCTATTGTGACCTGATGTTTATTCTAGGATGTTCTTATGTCATGTCATGCCCCGATGTTTTGATCAGGAGAATCAATAATGTAAACAAGTCATGTCAAGTCATTGTGGGTAACCCTCCTATTGTCTAAGGGTTAAAGTCCCTGCAGTTCTGGGGCACTAGGGTTATTAGACTCTCCTAGAGAGGTTGGCCCTAGTATGGTTTTAGTCATGCCTAGATTAGTATAGATAGAGAGTTGGACTCTCTATTTAGCACACATCACATACACACTCAAGTGTAGTGCATAGTTGAGGAAGGAGAAGACACTGAGGCTATATAAGAAGAAGGTTACTGCTGTCGGGAGATCACTTACTGTTTTGGGTTTTACTTTGGTGCTGATTCTATCTCTGAGGAAGTTGCAGGGTTTTCTCCATTTATGGTTTCCCTGAGGAAAACACTGTGTTCATTGTCTCTTATGTTTTGATTGCTGTGCTTGTTGTTCTCTCAGTTAAAGATCCTAATGTTATGCTAGCTTAGAATGTTTAAAATCTAACAGTTATGTTCGGACCAACACAACAGGGGGATGCCAGAGGAAATATCAACATAGACTTCAGAGTCTCATGTTTTTGAAACTGATTATTGGTGTATGACTGCAGGTATTGAAGAACACTTAAAATATGTTTCTATGCAGGTTGTGAAGCATAGGATGGATGCTTTGAGGAAAAAAGGAAAAATAAAAATTAGACCATTGACAAAAGAATATGTTCACTGTTGTTTAGCAGAACATAAAATCATCTTAGAAGAAGATGGTGCAGAAAAGGGACTAGCTAAAAGTCTCATGAAATCTTGGGAGAGTTCAAATCAACAAGAGAATATGATGATAAGAAAGTCAATGGGAGATAAAAATTTCAATATTTTTGAAATTAATTAATTGTGTATATCTGCAGGAATAACATGTGATGAACATTGTGAGGTTGTCCCAGAGGTAAAAGAAGAAGAAGGAGAGTATCCATGTATTCTTGACATGGATCTAAGCCAGAAGATTGTTTTGGAATTGAAGAACGAGATGACATGGTCTTGTAGAGATAAACCAGAGAGAACACTTGCATCTTTGGATAGTGGTGTTGTTGATAGTCTGGGGAAGAAATTTTTCATGACACATGAAGGGACTATAGTGTCTCAAGAGGATGATCAGTGCCTCGAAGAAATTACTATTGTAGATTTGGTTAATGAAGAAAAAGGAAAGTTTTCTAACTTCATAAATTATGATGAAGAGTTAGAAATGTTAGAAGACTGGTTGATCAATCCAAGGGTTGATAAACATGACTATATATATATATATATATATATATATGTAATCTTGCGAGGCATAAAAAGGATAGAGAAGAGACATAGATAGACATATAGGAGAAAGAGAAGTAGCCAGAATAGAGTAAATTTGGCTCAATCAAGCAATTTAAAGATGTATCAGGTCTAAGGATATCAAAAAGTAGGTTCTAAAACAAATTTGTATGTACAGTTTCAGCTTGTGAACGAAAAATCCTATTTCGACATAATCTCTGTGTGTAAATTCAATTCTATCTAAGTGTGTGACTTCATGAATTGAATGTTTGGTTAAATTCTGTGTTAATAATGATAGGCCTGCATGTGAATTCAGGGTTTCTGAAAGTGAGTAAAAATGATATCGATTGATCGATTCTATGATCAATCGAAGGAAGAATTTGATTATTAAGACTTCGTGAATGGATTTTATCTCGAATTAACCTTGTTACAGGTTCAAGACCTGTAGATCGATCACTGTAAGGATTGATAATGATTAAGGTTTAAGTTTGCGTAGGTTTAATGGTCGATATTGTCGTAGGAACATATCTACGGCTGAGGAAGAATTCCACAAATAGGAGTTGCACCCAAGATACTCCTAAACCAATCACCCAGATAACTTAAGATCGTATGGTGGATATAGATATTGGAGAAGATCAACGGTCATGATCATGTTCCGCAGTAAAGGGATGTAGATTCGCAAAGTAAATTGAAATTCTGTACTTGATCAAAGATCAACGGCCTAAAACATTTTGCAAAAGATCTGATGGTCAAGGACAGATCCACATTAGAATACGGATTGACGGTCATGAAGGAAGCCGCATGAAATCAACGGTTGTAAAGAGTTGTGGAAAAGGAATTGCGGGAGGGAAATTACGAAAGTTCAACTTTTGGAAAAGTTGGATTAGAAAACTGCAATCCGCAATATGATTGCAGAAAGGAGTATTGCGGTCACATAATTGCAGTAGTCAAAGTTAATTTGTAAAACCACATCCCACATTCCACATTGAGGAAAAGGTGAATGCGAAAATCTCGTTGCGGAAGAGAGCGTGCGGAAAAAGAAAATTACGAAAAGTTGGAAGGTGAACCAGATAGTTGCAGAAACCCAAAAATGGAAGGATTGATATTGCATAAGAAGGTTTAACATAACAATTTGGCTGTCAGGAAGGGTTTAAAGTCCCTCCATGCTCTGAAGTTCATGTGTTTGATCTCAGAGGTGGAAAAAGCATGCCACCAAGGTGGGGTTGGCATCAGAAATTCTCCCACCCCCATGTAGTTGGATGAATGATTTCATTTTCTTAAGTTCTCAGGCTTGGATTCACAACCTTTCCACATATTTTTAGTACCTGTTGAGGGATATCTGAGGATGAAACGCTGCAAATAGCTATTCTGCAAATGGAAACATGGCCCAAGCTTGGTGGTACATGCAACTGATTGACACCTCTCTAGTTGTGGATCTACAAACTCCACCCTCTTCAAGTGCACCACTTATTCTCTCATGGGATGTACTGTGTTAGGAATCACTCAGTAGATTCTACCCTCCAAACTATCGCCATAACCTCCTTGCATGTTGGTTACAACTCAGACAATTCTTCAAAAAATCAGTTCAGAACTACATTGAGGTCTTTACCAAAACTCCACATTCAACTCCAGATCCTGGAATTTAAGAGGTCCTCATTGTAAAATTTAATTCTGGTTTGTTGTCCATTTTACGTAGAGGGGTAGATTTATTTCACAGTACCTCCTAGGACAAGGATTTTTCTCGAGCCTTGGAAGTAGAAAGTAAGGTCACCCCCAAGATCTTCTCTCCTTAGCCAAAATCTATCCCTTCATCCAACTCATCCCCTCCTTAGTTTCCCACCTCTCTTAATATTGGAAAGTGGTGTATTTTCCACAAGTCCTCTTTTCATTCCTCTGTTTATTGTTGTGTTATTTGTGGCCAAGCTAAGGCCAAAACACTTTTTGCGGAGACTCTTGAGACATTCTCTTCCCATGTTGTTAATCCTAACTTGATTCCTTTGGATAATCCCACCTTTTCCTACTCTTTTGTACTGCTCATGACCACTTCTCAAACTCCTCCTTCCTCATCGTCTCTTTTTACCCATAATTGCTAGATAAATCAATCCCTAGCCACACTTATACTTGACACCGGGAAGTCAAAAGATTTGATTGCTCATGATTTGGTGCATCAATTTTCTCTCCCTACCATCCACACCCTTCCATTTATCAGCTCGATTGGGTCCATAAGGATGGACCTTGCTTGATGGTGATGCAACATTGTGCAATGATATTTTCTATCGGTCCATTCCATGATTTTTCCCGTGTGATGTTTCTCCCTTGGATTGTGTCGATATACTCTTGGGTATCTCATATCAGGAGCAATAAAAGGTGATATATTATTCTCACACACATTAGTATCACCTTCAACAGGAGGGTTGTACCTATGTCTTGACCTCCTCCTCCTTGAAAGCCTCGCCTTTATTTGTGATCAAGTAACTGTTCGCTAGTTTAGCCTTAAAAAAACCATTTCCTTGTGTTTGGTGTGCCATGTCAAACAGACAATGAGTCACAACAAGTTAACCTCGATATGTTTTCCTTTCTCATCGAATTTGTCAATGCTTTTGCTCAACCCAAAATCTTACCTTCCCCTCATTCCATTGATGATTCGATTGATATCATTCCCAGTGTTACCTTGTCAAATGCCCCATCCTATCACCTAGCTCCCTGCAAGGTGGAAAATATTGACATGTAAGCACAACAACTGTTGAATGTAGGCTATATCCAACCCAAATCCTCACATTGTGCTTCACTTGCATTCATCATTCCCAAGATGAATAATGACAAGTGACATCTTGTTACTGGCTACCATACCCTCAATAAATCCACAATCAAGAATTATTATCCTCTTCCCCACATTGATGATTTGCTGGGTTAGTTAAAAGGGGCTTAAGTATTTTAACACAATAGACCTCACAGTAGTATGGATGCACATTGCTGATACATGGAATACTGCTTTGAAGACCAAATTTTGGCTTTATGCATGGATGGTGATTCCTTTGGGTCTCACCAATGCCCCTGCCACATTCATGTGACTGATAAATGATATATTACAAGAGCACCTGGGTGGCATCATTGTCATCTTCTTGGATGACATCTTGATCTTCAACAAGACCTAGGAGAATCATTTGCAACATGTGCGTACAATATTGACTCTTTTGTGCATTCACAAGCTTCATGTGAAAGAGCGTAAGTCTTTTGTTCAATACCTTTGGTTTTCCATTGACAAGGAAGGGGTGCACCATGTCTCTACTAAAGTCCAATCTCTTTATTAGTGGCCTACCCCTCAATATTCCTTAGCTCTCAAAAGTTTCATGGGAGGAATTAATTTCTACCGTAGGTTTATAGCCAACTTCTTGCATCTAGCTTGACCATTGCACCACTTGTGCAATCAAGCTACCTTTATTTGGACACCGTTAGCCCAACAAAGGTTCCAACACCTCAATGATTCTCTATGTTTTGTCCCTATCTTCTACTTACTTGATTTACAACAACCTTTTGAGATAGAGACAAACGCCTCTCAACATGTGATAGGGGTCATCCTTAAACAAGGAGGACATCTAGTTGCTTACCATTCTAATACATTGGCACATTCTAAATGCAACTACAACACCTACAAGAAGGAATTTTACAGCCTGGTTCAATCTCTCAAATAATGGTGCCACTACATTTTAGGTAGAGACCATGCTCCACATCAATCACCATCCTTTGATTTTCATTAATTCATAGACCAAGCTTCAAAAGCAACACCATCCGAAGTGGGCCGCTTATATTCAATAATTCCACTTGGTCATTAAATATAAGAAGGGAACTTCTGCTTATATAATGGATCTTCTTAATAGTCCTCCCACTTAGGTGATTAAGACATTCGTAGTTTGTTGTGCTGCATATGAGGCTTGGAAGCCTCTTTATGCTTCAGATCCCTTTTTTGGCGCGATTTGCGTAGCTCTGCAACAACCTACTATAGTGAATCATACTCCATTTTTGGATTATCACATTCGGGATGGGTGGTTGTATAAGCTTAATCAATTGTGTTCCAGCTACTGAGGACCATATCACCCTGATACAAAAGGATCATACTTCTTCATATGGTGACCTCTTTGGTTCCCTTAAGACTCTACAACACTTACAACGGTATTTATTTTGGCCTTCCATGGCTTGTGATGCTCATTTCCTTAGCACATTCTGGAAATCCTTATGGTTTTTATTGGGTTTCCACTTTAAATATTCCACTATATTTAATTCATAGACCAATGGCCAAACTGAAGTATTCAACCAGAACCTAGTTCATGCTCTCCACATCCAACACAACTAGAACATAGTAGTACATTTTTCCACTGACCTCTCTCCCTTTGAATCTTGTTTTGGATACCAACCCTTGGCACCATATGAGATTCTCTTTACATTGCAACCTATAGGAACCGCCCATCGCCAAGATGAATAGACCTCTGCTCTATCCTTTTGCAAACATCCCTAAGTATTCGAAGCGCTAAATTTTGTTGAATAACATTATAAAGAGCACCATAATGCTCACCGCACACCTCTTATATTCCATCTAGAGGAAAAAAGTCTGATTTTACTTGGACTCATGCCAATGGTTTAAGACACACCGACACACAAACTGAAGCCACTTCTATATGGACCGTATACTGTACTTCAGAAGGCCAATGACAATGCATATTGTCTTGATTTTCCTCCTCAGATGGGAATTCATGATGTGGTCAATGTGAATAATCTCAAGCGCTTTCAATCCCCTATATTGGAAGATATGGTTACCATTTCTAATCCTATCGAGTCAATTCCTGATTTCTAACCCCCCTTCCTTCACGATACTTTGCTAGACACCTTCAGTATTACCACCCACAAACAATAACATACCTCTTACTTGGTGGGTTGCAAAGAGAAAATCCTAGCACAAACCAAAGGGTTCTTTAATTCAACTATGCAACAATAGTTCCCTCAGTTGTTGATGGAAGTAGGGACATGTTCGAGCTTAAACATGAAGGAATTGGGAAACCTAGGAGCGTGCCCTATTGTGATAACTCAACTAACATGGGGAAGCACACCCTCTCAGAATATTGGAGGAGAGGAGCAATTGGGAGTGAGTTTCAATGAAGGAGTGGAAATAGCCAACTAACTGTTGGAGCTAGCTATCTTTTGTTCAGCAAGTGTGAACTATGTTTTATTCTAGTTAGTTAATAAATGGATAGGCTAAAGGTTTCCTTGCTTATAAAAGGCTCACCTATCTCACAATAAAGTTAATGGTCATTTTGCTCTAAGTTTTCTCTTGTTATGTTGTTTTGCTTGTTTCTCTATGATTATTCAACGTTGTTTTAGATAAGATCATTTATTTAAAAGAGTTTTAAAGATTATTTTTATTATAATGTCAAAGGAAGATGGAGGACATTGAAAAGCGTTCTAATTTGCAAGGGAGTTTGGAAACGTTTGAATAAAAAGGGGAAACAATGTTATGTGCAAAATAGTTGAAGGCTTAATGAAAGTCTTTTTTTTGTGCCATGATATTTAAAATTCTTGAATTTTCATCAAAAAGAGAATTACTTATCGCACTCTTAAGTGCCTGGAGATAATTGTACCAAGAATAAAATAAAGATCATTTTGGTGGTATTTGGTCATGTGTCTGTCTTGAAATTAGAATAAGGGGATGTTTGCATGTGATGAATAATTTTTTTGTCCAGTTTTGAGATGTTGAAATCACGCTTCTAATTTGTATTTAACCATATACACATGGAGTGAAATGCATAAAAACTTGATCATTCAAAAAAAAAAAAACATCAATTCAACAAAGGCTAAGGGTTATGGATAGTTCTCTTTAAAACAAGAGTTGGTTGAATTATACAATTTAAGTCATTGAATTGTATTGATGGAGTTGAAAACCTTTTAAAAGAAAAATAAATTGTCAAAATTGTTAAAACGACCTTCTCGAAATTGAATAAGATCATTTTTCTCAACATCAAATCATTGTAAATGCACATTTTAGGCTGCATGATTGGTAGTTACTCGACACCCTAGCATGATCTCTCTTGATTGAACCATTGATTAACACTTTTGATAAATGAAGGTATATATATTTTTAGTGAAAAACGTTTTCACCCTATATAGATAGTAGTAAGAATAATAAGTTAAATGTTGGCTCCCTATATCTCCCACCCAACCTATGTTGAGAAAGAACCTCCATTATTCTTTGCTATGCTTTTCGAGCCCCTCTAAGGTTGGTTGGTGATAAGCACAAGCGAGTGTGACACAAGTGAATATAAAATGAGTAAAGGAGGAAACATTGCAAAACACTAATAAATATATTAAAGAACTACATGACTCTTTACATCAATTGGATAATACGATTGTTGATAATTATAAGCAAATTGATTTGAAGGATAAATTGATTGAAGCATTTCAATTAAATTAATTGAAAATTATCAACAAATTAATCACAAGGTTGATGTTACTTGTGACATAAATGACCTAGTGACAACTGGGTGATATAGTAAGAACAATTGATATGACTAATGGTTCCTTAATTGGTCATGAGAAAGAATCATTATAAACAATGAATTGATGAATGCAAGTCTTGAATATGAGTCACAAGAAGTACGAGTGATACAAAAAATGGTGTTAGTAAATGTGAATTTGAATATTCTTTCGAAGTTAGAAAATAAAACTGTCATGTGTATAAGGAAGAACAACAAACATACATAATGACGTTCCAACAACACTGTCAGAGCTTGAGAAGAATTGCAATTCAATAGAAACCAATATGGCTTGAATATGGAAACGATAGTAGCTTTCATATATACGTGACTACAAACTAGTTCAATGTGTGTCATATTTCTTGCCGAAAACACAAAAGAACAAGATTCAAATGTTTCAAAAATTGATGAAGTTATTCAAGTAGTGTATGATAAACATACGAAGGAAATTCTTGAGTGGCAATGTTTTCATCAAGGTGGCCATATGGAGACAATATTTTGATCTCCATCCTTGTCTTCATTTTGTGAATATTAATCAACATTAAGATAAAGATCGAAAGAAGAAAGATACAAATAAAATAATTCATTATGGTTGGATAAATTATTGGTGATGTAATCAACAAGTCAATATTCTGCATGAAGTATTACTCTCAACGTCAAAATAGGTGAAGACATATTTGCATAAAAATTTACAAAATAAAATTGATTTCAATCAATTATTATGAATGATACTTTTGAGCACGATTAAGGACAATTTTGATTTAAATTGAAAATTGAGTACAAGACAAACGATATTTCTTTGTACCTTAAGGGGAGTAAGTACACAAATGAATGGATAGATGTACTCTCTTGCACCTCAAATGGAGGCATGGGGTGGTACACCGATGAAGAAAAAATTGAACTCTCTTTCACTCTAATGGGGGGAGTATATTGTGAAAATGGATAGTAGTCAACGAAAACCACCACAAATATTGAACAAGTAACAAATGTTAATGGCCATCCAAAACCACCACATCTAATGATGAAATTGGTTAATGTTCAACCAAAACTACCAAATACATGATATCAAATTTAGTGATGAAAGAGCTATTGAAGAAGAATCCAAATCTCAAACTTGGATACCTTTCACAAACTTCTCACCTTGCACTTGACAGAGGGGAATATTGAATGGATGATAAAGCTTTAAATTTTGAAGTCCTATTTGTCAATATTGAGTCAATATTTAGGAATTACAACATGAACACATGTCTCATCAATAGGATACCTATGATCGGTGTTATTAAATCAACATTTTTGGGACGATCTAGCATGGAATCTAGAATCCTCTCATATCTCTTCAACTATTCATTGGAATGTTCAACAATGAATTGTGTCTAAATTTAGAAACTAATTCATTGATACTACTTGTTCACTGATAGAAAAAATGTGATCCTATTTGATCGCTAATTAACAAACGATACCATCTTCTTCTAGCTAAATCACCTGACAATTGATTAAATTGTCAAGTAATCAAGAAATGTTCAAACATGGCAATTGCTCACTTCCAAATTTTTTGTTCTTTCAAATTTTATTTCAAATGAACCATTCAACATATAGATGGGCTGTAATTTAGATGCATCTTCATAGAAGCTTAGTTCATAAGTTTCATATTGAAGATTGAAATGATACCGATTTATGCACTAGTTTTTGTTGCTTTAATAATGTAATTATTCATACTTATTATTGAGGGGGGGATATTAAACTAAGTCCTTAGACAATCACAAATTTTGATATCACCTCCTTGTGAGTTGTTATCCTCATCTTTTGATGATGTGTCATCCTTATCCATTGATGAATTGCCAAATGAGATATAGATTTAGAGGTGGTCAAATCCATGTACTATCTATTAATATCATTGGATGAATATATTGTGTTGATAATGGGTTAAGCCCTTTATACCGAGTTCTTATCCTTTGTTATCATTTCTTAACATTTTAATAGTCTTATACAAGGGGATTTATATGTTTTGAAGTTAAATTCAGTGTAACACCCCATTTTCACTTATGCAGCTAAATTGCATTATGATCTAGTTTATATTTTATTGCTGATTATTTGTTAAACTCAATTGGACTGAATAATTGATATATTGTGGTTTTATAGACCTACTTGTATACACGAGTTAGGTATACAAGTGATTGTTTATGTTGTAAAATAGGAAAGTGGTATGAATTCCTTCTAGTATCCTAATTAAATAGATAAATGTGGTGCACAATAATCTTTTAAATTTATATACAAATGAAACAATAAGTAGCATGCACATGGTAAATATACTAGTTTGTTAACATTGTTCATTAATTAATATCATCATAATCACATATAAACAATTAAATGGTTTGAACAAATCTTGTGTCTAGTTACTAACCTACAGATTAAGTGGTCCAAGTGATAGTCGGGTAATTGTGGTACTAAAGTGATATATATATTGTTGAAATCAAAGGAGGAATGGTATGCTTTGAAGCATTTATTAATTATTTATTATTGGTTCAATATATTGATTTGATGTGTGGGAAAGAACAAATTTTACAAGAAGCACAATTGCCTAAATTGGTCTTTCAAAGATGTGGCCTTAATAACAACAACAATAGATCAATGTGGTAACTAATAGGGTGTTGAACTTAGTTCTATTAGGAGGGATGGAGGTATTACACATTGTTTATCTTCAATTTGGAGTCATGGGAGGGCCATGCTAAGCCACACTCCCCAAGTTGTATGATGACAATTATCGATTGCACATTGGGGAAGCTTGGTTGATATATTTGACACTTCCTCTTAAGGGTTCTATTTGGGGTTAGGTTAATATAATTTATGCTTTAGGATATTCCAACAAAGGAAAGGATATGACATAAAAAATGGAAGTAGGTTAGGGAGAAATGATGGTCCGGAGTAGTGAATAATGTTTTGGGGAATTAGATATGGCACCTTAGTTTCATACTTAGTTCCTTTTGTGTTAAAAAAATGCTTGCTTAATTCAATTATTATAATCTTGGCGTAATGTTTAGTTCATATTGTATTGTTGTGACTTGGTGAAATTCTAAATGTTTTATTTTACTAAATTACTATCTTTGCATGCTTGGATGAGATCACATTATGAATTATACATTAGAGATAATAATTGATGTCATTAGTACACACACACACACACACACTCACACTCACACACTCACACTCACACACGCACACTCACACACAATGTATGTGCCAACTACACATGCATATCGTGTGCACATACACTAGTATCATTTCAAGATATATTAGCTATTATTAAAATAATATATAAATGGTTTGGTGCATGATGAGTGTAGTATAAGGTTAAATTGTTTGCTTATGAATTAACTTTCACGTGGTTTAATTCACTTTTAATCTCAATTTATGAGTTCATTTTACTATGGGAGGAAATTTGAATTCATTTCGAATTGAATTTCATTTCCCTTCATTGACATACTTATTCATAAATATTACTAAAGGATTGGATTTTATTTTTATCTTGTTTAACTGTATTGTTGGTTTATTAAATGCAATGAGTATTTCGACAATATAGAGTATTATTTCATTATTTTGAGGCCTTCCTAGGGAAGGAGGAAATCCACTCCTTTTGAGGCTAGAACCACTTGAAAATATACCTTAGATATTTTAACAAATATGGCTAAGGAGCTTGATAATGAGATTGGGTACATTATGTCTAAAATATTGATGTTTAGCTAGATTGAGGTCACTATGATTAGATATGATCACATGGTCATTAGTTTTGAGATTGACAATACAACTAGGTGGAGTATCAATCCATGCAAAGGAAGGTGGACAATTGAAATGACTAGACAATGAAATTTATTGTCAAATAATGATGGTGATATGCCGTGTGTCTGGATAGGAAGGAAAAGGGAAGTTTGGGTTCCTAGATTTTTTGTCCCCATCATCTCCAAGCTTGGTTATTATTTTGTTTCAAGAATTTTATGATAGGGATGGTTTACCATTTATTTTTCAATATGGTAGAGCTTTAGCTTATGATTTTTCAATATGGTAGAACTTTAACTTATGCAATCAATGGCTATAAGGAGATTTTATTAGGACAATTTGTTTCTTCTGGATTGGATCTATCAACTCTGAGTGGTTCTATAGCCTTGTCCTAGTTGGAGGCCCTCCCTTTGTCATCAAAAAAATTGCTCTTAGTATACTACAGTTTTAGTATTTCAAGGGGATAAAAGGAAGAAGAGGAATGTGTTAAATAAGATATCAGATCCATTAAATTTGACTTTAGGAGAGGAAGTACAATGTAATGAATTTATAGAAATGGTGGACAATGAATTGGTAGGAAGACTTCGGGGGTGGAGAGTTGTTATTCAAACTTTAAAAGTTTGGGTACATTGTAATTTGGTACCTATCATAGGTTATCTTCCATGCTATATGGTTTTATCTCATGGGTGGATAGCTTTGGTGTTTAGTTTAGTGAAGGATTCATAGCTTGTAATGAATAAATGTTGGTAGTTTGGTTCATGCTAGCTTATTTGGAGGAAATGGTCCCATTCTTTCAATACCAACTTTGAAAGGGTGGATCAGACTCTTGTTTGGGTTTGACTTCAAAGTCTACGACTCATATTCTGGCCGATATATATATATATATTTTTATCTAAATATTGGTAATTCAATGGGTACCTTATTTAAAGAAGATTATAAATGAATGGAGTTTAGTGGGTAACTAAAATACTTGTTGGACTAGCTTTAAACGAGGGTTTGGCTGAGACTATCGTGTTGAAATTTGGTCAAATGCTTGTTGGACTAGCTTTAAACGAGGGTTTGGCTGAGACTATCGTGTTGAAATTTGGTCAAATGGAACACTATTAGTTCTTGGACTATGAATGAGTTCTATTGTATTGTGGTCAGTGTCACTCTTATGGGAATCTGGACAATGAATATTTTGTTCCTCATTCGAGACATAAATGCATTAAAAACTCTATTGAGCAAGGCAAGACAGTTTGAAGGTTAATGGCTATTGAGGAGAATTTGGGTGGGTGAAGGGTTAAAAGTTATTGAGAAGGGTTTTAAGAAAAATAAGGTGAATATTTAGGTTCAATCTAAAATCTAGTAACTTGTTACAAATAAAGAAATGTCAGAAGGAAAGGGAAAAAAGTGTCTTGACACGAGTTCTGCTCATGATTATAATCAACAGGACCATCTTAGTTTGGGACAAGGTGACGATGTTTCAATTCTAAATCCTTCCTCAGTTTTTTTTAATAAAAATTGGCTTTATAGAAGGCTTGTTGGAGATGAATAAAATTGGGGTGTTTGTGAGGTTTGGGATAGTTTGTCTGGTGTAAAATATCCACATACACCTTTTATAGAAGCTCTACTAGATTGTACTAGGGAAAAAAGGGCAAGAACCATCCTCTTCCTATGTTACAATTAGCCTCAATGATGATAAGGTGGATATGGTTGAGATATTAGAGACAGATACCTATGAAGGATCAAAATATAACTTAAGGTCAAGGGAAAAAGGGTTATATGGGACTATTAATGAAGTATAAGGGGGGTTGGGTATTCAAGGGGAGAAAGGAACACAAGTATCTATGAGAGGGAGGATTTTCTTTTTATCTTTAGCACAAAAACAAGTGATTTATGAAATTGCTTCTAGTAAATCCCCTGTTTGGTGTTTTTCGTTGGTTGTTTTTACCCTAAACTATCGAGGGTTATTCAATCCCTCCAAAAAACAAGCTTTAAAAAATACTAATAAAGGATCATAATATAGATGTTTTTTCTTTTACAATAATTTATAATGACTAAAAGGGGTATATTATTAGGTGAATCGAAGAATTTTTTTGGGGACTAGAACTTATCTTTGTAGATTCAAGAGGTAAGAGGTAGGTTAGGATGCATGATAATAAGGTGGAAGATTCTCTCTTTTTAACCTCACTAATTCTTAGTTTGTCTTTTCAGGTTTGGGAAGAGTCCCGTTTTCTATGGGGATGGGAAAATAAATCCTTTTCCTCAACATATATCTACCATATTTGGATAGAATTGAATTCTCGATAAGGTATCCCATTGGAATTATATCTTTCAAGGTTTACTTATAATGTTTGGTGTGGGGGGTTGAAAATGATTATATGATATTCTAAAGTGTGGAGTCCAATTGCACATTTGTATTTCTTATCGGGTTATTTCTTGCAAAAATAGGATGAGGTGGGTCTAGTATATATTGCTAGCTCAAATCAACCAGAATTAGTGAAACAATAAGGTAGGCGAGGCAAGGATTGCTATGAGACTTGACAGTTTCTTGGTCCAAAATTTTTCATGGAAGACGAGGTTGGGTTTAGATAGTGGGTATATAAAATTAGAGATTTATTTCACTCTCTAGTTCTATTGGAAGCTACTTGTGAAGAATAAAAACCTCCCAACCCTTTCAAATTAAACCTTGAATGGGAAAAAGAGGAGTACTACCTAAAATTTGTTAAGGAAAGTTGACTACCTTTCAATAGAGTTTCTACAGACTTAGTTGCTCATTTTTTTGGGGTAATTTAAAGCGAACTAAGTAGGTTTCAATAGCTTGTTCTATGTTGAATGAACAAAGCGAGGAAACTACTTTATAGGAAGTGGAGGAAAATATGCAAACTTTGTACAACAATGATGGTTTTGGATTTCTTTAATAAAAATCTAATATTGAATTACATGCGTTGGAAGAAAACAAGAGATATCTAATCCTTGATACAAAAAAGTAATGTAGTCTAAAAAAGTATGGATTTGTGTCTAAAAGTATGGGAGGATAACAAAAAATGATTTCATAGGCATGCAAGGATGAGGATTGTAATCACTTAGTATTGAAGATAGTCAAGAATGATTGAGAGATGATCACGTGATATATTGGTATTACTCAAGAATAGATATTTAAAAAAAATCTACTAGGAAGATAGAAGATCAACAATAATTGATCAATTTAAGTGGGATTATGTCTTTCAAAAGATCAATTTGGATAACCATGACTTAATGGAAGAAGTTAGTAAAGTAGAGATATTATTAGTACTACAATATTTTCAAAAAGATGAGAGTCCAAGTTCGAATGGAACACCGATGTAATTATTTCTGGGTTGGTTCAATTTTATTAGCAAAGATTTAAGACGAGTGATTGAGTGAAATCGAGGTACAAAGAATATATTACCTCCTTTCAATGCATTTTTTTTTTCTTTCATACCAAATATTGATAATCATGTGTGCTTTTATTAGTTTAGACCTATCTCCACTTTCAACTATATTTACAAAATAATCTCTAAAATAATTGCTTGGTGAATAAATACTACTTTTTCAAACAATATTTTTGAATGCCAACTTGAGTTCTTAGAAGGGAGACAGATCCATGAAGTTGTTGGAGTGGAAAATGAGGGTCTACATGCTATGGAGATAAAGTAAGAAAGGAAATGGATTTAAAATTAGACCTATCTAAGGCCTATGATAGAGTAAATTGGACGTGTCTAAGACTTATTTTGATTTAGTTGGGTTTTTGTGCTTCTTTTGTTTATGAAGTTCATTTCTTCAACATCTCTCTTAATTTTAGTTAATGGATTAGCCACATAGTTCTTCAACCTAGGTTTTTTTTTTCGTCAAGGATTCCCCCTCTTTTCTTTCTTATAGTGGCAAAAGGTTAGAATAGATTGTTGAATGAAGCTCATAGGATTGGGGACTTCAAATGTTATATAAAATTAGACAATGATTGCTATTTAACTCATGTTTTGTTTGTTGATGACATATTGATTTTATGTGTTGGGGATTGAAGGTATATTTCCAATTTGAATGGCATTGTTGTATGAAGATCAATTTGTAAAAAAAACCATTTCATTCTTTGGGTCTTAGGAGATGGATACACAATATCATAGCAACTGTGCTACCATATAAACAATATGATATGGAGAATGGAGTTAAATAAATTGGTTTTATCTAAAAGAAAATGACTACAAAACAAGAGACTGGAATTGATTAATTACAAAAGTGGAAGAAAGGTTAAATATCTGGTGTAATGGGTGGTTGTCCAGGGGAGGCATGTTGGTTCTTGTGAAATCTATGTTGGAAACGTTGCAAGTATATTGGATGTCACTGTCTTGGATCCTAAAAGGGGTTCTAGAATAGATCATAAAGTTGTGTTTTAGATTCATTTATTCATGGTATAGAAACAAAAATGGTACACCGCTAATGTTCGAGCAAGGGATCAAAGAACGTATTTATTTTCTCTAAAGCATTGGATGCAAAAGGAGTGTGGAGACTGATTCATAAATGAGTATTTGGAATAGGGTGGTCCATAGGAAATATACCCACCCAGTTTCACAAGAGGAATAGCTAAGAACCCCCATAAAAATTCCCACAATGTATCCACAATTTGGAAGGTTTTGGTTGATGCTTTCCCCTTGGTGGGAAATTGGTTAGTTTGGAAAATAGGAAAAAGGTTCCAAATTTTATGTCGGATTAGACCCATGGGTTGGTTGTGGAGGAAACTTCAAGCTTATTATTCATATGATTTTAAATTTGAAATATAAAGAAATTGTTACTCTGTCATAGGTGGATGACCATGACAACAAAACTATTTGGCAACATGCTTGGATGAATGGAAGGGATTTGGGGTTTAATGACGAGGACAATGAGATATGGGAGATTTGTACTGAGAAGCTTCACACAATATCTATAAGGATAAAGGATGAGGACTCTTTCCTTTGGTAAAAATATCCAAATAGTTTTTACACACGAAAGGAAGGTTATAAGGATTTAATTGCGTAGGGAACTCTTGAAACATTAAAATGGTGGTGGAATGAGATGTGTCATTTTAAATGTCATCCTAAATCCTTAATATTCATGTGGATGTTTCTTAATAACAAAGTCCAAACTTGGGACATCTTCAAAAGAGGACTTTTTCAAAACTAAGGAGGTGCAGTCCTTGTTAGAAACAAGAGGAGACTAATTTTCACTTGATCATGAGTGTAGAAGGAGCAAGTCGACATAAGTCGACTTGAACGAAGACCGACTTAGTCGATCAGCCGACTAAGTCGAGGGACCGACTTAGTCGATCAGCCGACTAAGTCAGTCGGACGAGCAAACACAGTAATTAAGCCTGCTAACTAATAGTCGTGTCGGTTCACCGAACCGACAGGTAGTTATTTTTGTAACTGTTTGTAACCTGTATATATTAGGCTGTTGAGCCTCACAAGAACTCAGTTCAGTTCTTGGCTTTGTATGATCTATTGAGAATAATATAATCTGTTTATCCTATCTGTTCTTGTCTCTTGTATCTGTGTATATTTCTGTATATTTTTGTATGTATTATTGGTAACCTTATGTGATCTGTGAGATTACAACATTGGTTCAGGCCTTGGAAAGTCAGAAAATAACAGAGGCAGAAATGAGGCAGATCATTGAAGAACAGATTGTGATGGAGAGTAGCAAGCTGCAAAAACTCGAACGAGAAGCTCATCAGTGGGTACAACAAGCCTTACCAAACTTGGAGAAGGTTGACAACATCTGTCCGCAAATGAAAAGACTACTTGATGCCACCGAAGAACAAACCCAACTGTTGGGCCCTAGCATGGAAAATATTGCAGAAATGCCCATGGCCGAAAATATGTCGGTATTATTAAGTGTAACAACCCTAACAATCGACATCCAGAAATCCCTGCAGACATGGACAGATTTCCAGCGTCAACTTGCCATCACAGCTCCAGCCATCGTCGAAGTGTGCGTTCAGAGACGACCGACAATCCGACTGCATAGTCCTCACCAGGAGCAAGTCTGAAAGGTTCGACAGGACTTCATTTTTGTACTTTCCTTTTTCTTCGGGACGAAGAAATGTTTTGTTTGTGGGGGAGATGTAGAAGGAGAAAGTCGACATAAGTCGACTTGAACGAAGACCGACTTAGTCGATCAGCCGACCAAGTCGAGGGACCGACTTAGTCGATCAGCCGACTAAGTCGGTCGGACGAGCAAACACAGTAATTAAGCCTGCTAACTAATAGTCGTGTCGGTTCACCGAACCGACAGGTAGTTATTTTTGTAACTGTTTGTAACCTGTATATATTAGGCTGTTGAGCCTCACAAGAACTCAGTTCAGTTCTTGGCTTTGTACGATCTATTGAGAATAATATAATCTGTTTATCCTATCTGTTCTTGTCTCTTGTATCTGTGTATATTTCTGTATATTTTTGTATGTATTATTGGTAACCTTATGTGATCTGTGAGATTACAACAATGAGCTATCCATACACTCAACAGGTCTACGTCAAGGTAACATGTATCATTGGTATAACATGCATAAGGAGTAGGGATTCCATTGAAGAGGGAGTGAAGAAGTAGACTGATCATGAAGGAAAAAAGGTTTAAATCTATACCACTTATTATGGCATGAGGCATATGGTTGGCTAGAAGTTCATTAATCTTTGATGAGAAAATGGTACACCCTTTGGCTATGGAAGTTCAAGGAATCAATATAATGATTTTTTTTTGTTGGAAAAGTGGTGGAACCCCCCTGACTAGTAGGGTTTCCATTGGCTAAGTAACCATGAACCATGGGCATCTAAGCCGTCAAAATCACCCGAGGATTGCACCCGGCCTGGACCGCACCAACCCTTAACATGGTTGGATTTTTGGTGTCCGACGAGATTAGAACCGACAACCTTTCAGCTTAGGGGGCATCTTAACTATACCCTGCCACCAACTGTTCTACATCTCATAGATTAATCAATACAATGATTTATTTTAAGCAACAAATAACTATTAAAACTTTGAGAGTCATGATCAAGGAAGATAACTTTGAAAAAAGTAGGAATTGGGCCTATTTTTATGGATCCTCCCAAGGGGAACCTCAAATAGGTAGCGCTAGCGGGACACTCACTCTATTAGCTTCAAAGTGGGGTTTGGTAAAGGTTATAACAATCTAGTAGAGATATGGGATTTAAGGCCAATTCTTACATTTACAATTGAATATGGACAATATTTTCTTCAAGTCTTTATGATTCAATGTTGGCAATCAATTGCATAAATGGGGAATATATGATTAGTAATTTCCATTTACAACCTCTATTGGATGAGACAATTAAATTGGAAAATAATTTCAATAATTAATTTTTCAATCACATTTTTCTATGGTGGAACTAGGAGAATGATGCTTTGTCTAAGGAAGATCTTCACCTTCCTTCGGGGAAGTGTTATAGTTTGGAGTTAAAGGATGGTGTGAGATTTAAACTTAATCATGCTTATTTTCTATATACTAAGCTCAATATCATGACTACTTTTTGGCACAATTTTAGATACTCCCATTTTCTTTTTTCCCTCATATGGTATATTTGAGTCCCTTTGGTAGTGGTAAGGTATTTATATATACAAACAAGATATATGGTGGTTATATTGATTTATCCTATATCCAAGTCTATTTTGGGCTAGAGGAGAAACTTGATATAATTTATGGCACTTTGTTGTCTCATATTTGGGATTGTAAAGGAAGTTTGTTTATGAGAATGCTTTTAAAGTATCTATCTGATGTAATTTTAATATTAAACGAATAAAATTATAATTTTTTCTATGCTAAGAAAACATAGGCAACATTAACAATGAAACTAAGAAGTTGAAGAAGATACGAGGATTTTGTACAAGCTACTTAAACAACACAGTTTTTTAACCAATGTGTATGATTAGCACCATACTAACAAAATTTCCCCAAAGTAATACTTCTTGCAAAATTCCACTCAAAAATGACTTGAAACCTGGCTCCAAGTCATCTTGTTCCTCTCTTTTACTACCCAAATTACAAGTGTAGAGATGACACTAGTGCCTCCCATCAATTTGAGAGGTAGTATTTTTCCCTCCCAAACCTCAATCCATGCAAAATGGGAGTAGCTAGAGATGAAGCAACACTATCACCAACCCAGGAAAGGTTAAACTTTAAAAAAACCCATAGAATGGGAAAATATCAAATCTGAAAACCAAAGTTATACAAGAGAAGTGAGAGTCTTTCTTTCTCCCTTCTCCTTACCGAATTGCCCACTATCTTAAAGAACTCTCACCTACCTTGTTTTCTTCCTCACAACACCTTCGTCATCTTCCTCTCTCTCTCTCTCTCTATATATATATATATATGCATTTTTTTCCAATTAAAAAAATATTTTATTCATATAGAATAACATCAACTGTCCTTGAAGGATTTACAACATTTCCCCATGAGCTAACATTTCATTCATTTGTTCTTAAAAAATCCTTCCTCGTTTCATAAGAAGCTTGCATAAAGATATTCACTAATGCTATTTTACTATATATACTGTAAATTATCATTATACATGAGTTGTACTAGCACAAAAAGATCAAAATATTCTCCAAGAACAAAACTATAGAGGATTTTTCCTCCCTTTGAGTTCCTCCTCGAGGAATGTTCCTGGTGTCAGAAGTAACACACTCTTAGAAAGTGCATCTGCATCTTCACTTAGTTACCGATATACATGGTTGAAGGGAATAAATCCAAACACTCCTATTTTTCTTTTAATTTTTGTCAGAAATGTTGCATATGAGGATATTTTATCTGTATCCTATTATTTTCCCATTCTATGACCATTTTTGAGTCCCCAAATATCTGTAGATTAAGAATATTCAAAGTGAGTGCTGAATTGAGGACTACCCAAAGTGCTGATAATTCCACCTTATTATTGGAGTAGTGTCTCGAGCCATACTTCATTAAAATCTGCACCTCCTATGATATATAAATAATTGCACCAGATCCCCCCAAGGGTAGATCTCCTTGGATTGATCCATTGAAGTATGCCTATGGGATTCTTTTATATATGCTTGGGTTTTTTATTAAACGAATCCTTTTCTTCTAATCCAATTTTTATTGCTCCCTTTACCACTGCATAATCATAATCCATGTTATCTCTGTTGGAATTTTGTGACCTTGAAATATGTCTGAATTTCTTGCCCACCATACTCCATAAATAAACAGTGAAGGGAAAGCATAAAATCTTTGTACCAAGGGGTTTTTCCACCAGTTTCTACAACAATGAACAATAGAGGTTTTCGTTGGAATATTCAAGCCACTTAGATCTTTTGAGGTCGCGTTCCATACAGCCCCTACATAAGGGAAAGAAAAAAATAAGTGAAATGGTGTTTCATAGTTCGATTGACACAACACACACGAACTTGGGGATGCCCAGACTTGTTTCATCTAGTTTTCCCAGGTTAACAGTCTATTATTCAAAGATAACCAAAGAATTATCTTCGCCTTCAGTGGTCCTTATTTTTTCCATATAGTATGCCACCACCATTCTTTTTCTCCATACAAGATTTCATTTGCTTGAACCTCATATCCCATTTTCGCTGAAAATTCTCCAGTTGAGCAATTCTTCATCTAGACTAACTTGTCTGGTTAATTATCATTCAAGGTGATGAAATTGGATTCCAAAGAGTTTATTAATATTAACCATTTGAATGTAGCTTTGTTAACCATACCTAAATCAAGAGCAATTTTCCATTCATCTCCCTGAGAGGATCTTTTCTTTGCATATGCTAATGTTTTAGTTTTTTGCCTCTTTAACAGGGAAATTGTGTTTGAAGACAGGGTGTAAACACTATCAGAACCGACCCATGGGTCCTCCCCTATTCGAGCATTTCTTCCATCTCTAATATTCCATGCTGTCCATTTTGCTATTAAAGTCAAAGAGAGCACCAGATATTTCCAAACCATTGAACCTCCCTTGTGACTCTTTTCCTGGCTTCTGTACCATTCTATAATTGAAGAGTTTGGAAGGTATTTGGAGGTCATTGCTTTTACCCAAAGAGAGTTGGTGTTTACTGTCATTCTCCATAGAGATTTAGATGCAAGAGATTGACAAAACAAATAGGGGTTCTTTATCCCCCATCCCCCTAACTCCTTAAGATTAGCCACTGTTGTCCATTTCACCAAAGGAACGCCTTCCTTTTTCTTACTAGCTTTCCAGAGGAAGGAAAAGCATTTCTTACGAATATACTGATATGCTATGTAGTACCGCTTTTAGAAGTGTCAATCGTCCACCTCTAGAGAGATATCTGTTGGCCCAATAGGAGATATGTAATTCCACCTTCTTATATAGCCTAATCCAGTCCATAAAAGAGTAAGCATTGGGATTGAGGAAGAATCCCAGGTATTTGAAACCCTCAATCAAAGGGCTAAGTGAAGAATCAACCTATATCATAATATTTTGATGAAAATATTCAGAGGATCTGTTTAAAACGAGACTTGATATTTATTACCATCATTGTAGCCTTCCTATGGAGAAGTAAGACATGTGCTAAAGATTTCATATATTACAAAGTTCCTTATCCCATCATTAGCACATCATCCACAAAGAGGATGCGTGTTAGTTCCATAGTCGTAGAAATGAAGACCCCCTTATATAAACCTTCTCGCTTATCCTGGTGTACTAATTTGCTCAATGCTTCAGCCACCAATAGGAATAAGAAGGGATATAGGGGACATCCCTATATTAATCCTATTGAAGGCCTAAAAATAGAGGATGGAGAACCATTGATTAATACCACAAAGGAAGTCGAGGTTACACAACTCATAATACAACTCACCATATCTACCAAGAATCCCAACTGGATAAGTAGAAGTTGAAATAAAGTCCAGTTGACCCTACCATAAGCTTTTGAAAAATCAAGTTTTAGGGCAAAGGCCTTTAGCTTATTCTTGTTTATTGAATGAATTGCTTCCTGGGCCAGGGAGACCGCGTCATGAATTTGTCTATTGAACAAGAAACCAAATTGTTCTTTCGAGATGATCTAGCTAAGAACCAGATTCATCCTCTGAGCAATAATCTTTTCAATCAATTTATAGACCACATTGCAACAAAAAATCAGTTTGAAATCTCCAAAGTCTGTGGTTTTTTGTTTCTTTGGGATTAAAGCTAAGAAGGTGGAATTCATTGATCCCAAGAATTTTCCAGAATGATAAGATTCTCTGACTACCTTTAGAAGGTATTCCTTCATTGATTCATAAAAATCCAAGAAGAATTCTACTGAAAACCCGTCGGGCCCTTGGCTCTTTCCTTTTTGAAATGAGTGTAAAATACTGCTTAGTTATTCTTTTGACACTTCTTTGGTTAATGAATCATTCATTTCATCTGTAATTGATATAGGGAAGAGACTTAGTACCTGTGAGATTTCTTGGATCGAGCATCCATCTGTTTCACTAAAAAGAGTTTTAAAATAAGAAACCCCTGCTTCACATTTTTCTTTGAAGGAGCCTACGGTGATTCCTTGCTCATTTTGGATTTCTATTATGGTATTCACACTTTTCTTGTGTGAAGCGAATCTATGGAAGAATTTTGTGTTATTGTCTCCGTCGGTTATCCAAATTGCTCTGCTTTTAAGCCTCCAAAGCTGTTCTTCTTTGTATAGTAGGATAGTACGACGTACTTCGATATCTTTCAGTTTTTTAGTTAAGCTTCAGAAAAGACCCTTGCATGGTTCTCCTTATACATTTTCTTAATGCCTTCTTCCACGTCCTTTAACTTGGTCTGTTGTCTCGCAAATTTTTTTTTTCCCATTCCTTGGAAACCTTTTTCACCTTAGATAGATTATCCATCATTTGTTTCATGAATGTTTAAGAAGAAGAGAACCTTAAAGGGGACCAATTTTCCTCTATCAGTTTTTTATAATCCTCTTCTTTCATCCAGACTGGGTTAAAGTTGAAGGGAGAGGCAGGTTTCTGATCCTATAAGTCAATTGACAACGTGATGAGACAATGGTCATAAATACCTCCTTCTTCAACCCAAGAAGAAATTGTAAGAGGTCTTGAATAAAAATTCTCCGAGATCAAGAAATAATCCAATCATTTTGAGATTACATTTTCCCCACTTCTCCTATTCCTCCAGGTTGGCTCTATTTTTTCAGGTTGAACATCAACGAGACCTTTTGAATCGAAAAGAGAAATGAAGAAATTTCTTAGGGAGTCTGAATGTGCAGGTATATATATATATATATATATGTCCATGGGGTGTAGCTGTGGTGGTTGAGATATTTGGTTATTGCGCTCCCCACTCAGGTTCGAATCTCGCCGGGGAGATTTTCTCCTTCGAAGCCCTTGTATGTAATGAAATATTAGGCTGGTGAGCCATTTATCGTGATTGACCCTCTCGGTGGTTGTTGTTTCCCGTTGATGTATACTCGCTAAGAGAGTATAAGAGATATTTTCTCGGGTGGACGTAGCCATGGTGTAAACATGGCTTCCATGGTGAACCACCTTTATATATATATATATATATATATATATATATATATCCCAATGAAAACCTCATGGGGAAACTTAAGGGACTCCACATTCATGGATGACATTGGTAATAACCAACCAACATATGATAGTGTGCCTAACCCAAGTGGATCCAAATCAAGCATATTTTGGCACAAAAGTAGCCAATTTCCCAAGAACATTGGTGATAACCAATTGAGTCAACCCTTGGAACACACACAAACATACACACACACACATGAAGGAAACCAAATGGACGTTTCCCCACATTTGTGGATGACATCCCTAGTATACTTGTTGACGTAGAGAAGTGTTCCTAACTCAAGGGGACTGAATTAGGCATCCGTTGACATAAAACTAGCTAAATACCAAATGACATTAGTGATGACTAGTTGAGCTAATTCCTCGGGCTACATACATACATACATATAATTTTTTCAAAAGGAAAAACATTATATTTTATAGTTCTAAAAAGAAATCAAAATATACATTATTCAAGCTTTATGGTTTCTATTTTCAAAACCTAAATATGTATATGTCCTAGCTATGCATCTACATAGTATAATGTTCCCAACAACATTTTATGGTCTTGTTAATAGACAAACCCAACTTATTACATCATTGTACTACATAACAATCTTATAAGGACACTAGGGTGTTAACCCTTCAATTTTTATATTTTATATTTTATTTTTCTAGTAGAAATGACATCCATGAAGTGTCATAGAATGGAAATGAGAGTCTCAGACATGATTGCATCCGTTTGAATTCTTGAGCAGCTAGAGAGTTACTCCTGTAAAGAGATAACAACCTTTGAAAGTATGTCTTATTTGGAATTGAATTCCTTGCATGCATGTGAGAATAATATAACATGTCATAGAGATTTGTTACCTCTAGAACTCTATGCATAATAGGTCCTAGAGTGTCCTAGAGATAGATTTGTAAGTTGATACTTTCCATTTTCCTAGTCCATAAGCAATAAACTGTGTTAGACTATAAGTCCCTATATAATCACAAATCCTTAGATCATCTCTCATACGAGTTGTTATTCTTTTAACTTTGTGAGTTGTCATACTTATACATTGATGAGTTGTCAATGAGATCTAGATTTAGAGGTATTTATGATCCTTGTACTACATACCATCATTGGTATGATGATCAATGTTGAGAATGAATTAAGCCTTTTTTCTGTCAATTTTTGTTTTGTGCTTGCTTGTTCTATTTCTTAACATGGTATCAAAACATGGTGAGAGAATTTTGATAATATTAGATCTCCCTTGAGTCTTGAGGGGCCTAATAGATTCTCCATGGCAGTGTTCCATGTAAGATTTAAAAATCTTGGTAGCTATTCTTGACATGGCGTAAGATCTAAATGCTAAGGTGCTAAGTTGAGCATGAATGCAATATGGTAAAATAAGAGCATGGAGCTCTTGAAGAGGAGACTCCATTGCTAAATATATTGAAATACTTCCCAATGTTGGGCATCATTTGCATGGTAAGTTTTCCATTGATTGTGTAAAAAAACAGATTTTGATTGAATCCCAATTTTGGAGTCAAATCTCAATTGTTATTTTTATTCAAATCTAGATTTTTGAATCTCTAGATTATTTATTAATGACTGCCTAGATTGTTAATAAAATTTAGTTCCCAAAATTTTTCCATTAAATTAAAACAAAATTTGATTGTTATAATAGACTACTTCACAATCTCAGTCATTGGTTGGGTTATGCAAAATGATATGAGTGACGAGTCAAATTTGAGTACAGTTGAAAAAAAATTCATCTCACCCCAAGCTGATATGAGGATAATCTCACAGCCAAAAGTGAAGCTCTCTTAGATTTGAAGGATCATACATATCTGACTATCCAAAGTTTCACACCCATGCAAACCTCCTAAATCACCCACATGTTTGATATCTATTTATATTTTTGAACCCTCTTTATCTGTTTCATCTTCGGTAATATATGTAAATTTGCAAAGACACAAAAGGTAAAGTAAAGGTCAAGCTTTATCATTTTTTTCCCCAAAACCTTATGTTACCCTTACTCGTGTTCTTATTTGTTTTTGCTATGTATTTTTGGAAACGATACTTTGATATAAGAAAATGAAGTATTTACCATGGCGATGCAAAGCTTAGTTGGTGGTCTCAATTGCATCATGGTTTGAAATGTTTGATCAGTTTTTGTCTTCCTTACTTTCCCGATGTACACCATTTGAAGATGCCTTACTCGCCCTATGCATGTCCATTTGCAGATGCCTTATTTTCCCTACGCACACCCATTTGTAGATGTGGAGTAGCCTTGTCTTCCATCACATCTCATGGATTTTTTATATTTTTCAATAGGAACTGTAGACATTTTCATTACGAAAAAAGGTTGTGCACAACCATCCAAAACAAATTGAAACCCTGTCTGAAATCTGTTTTCACAAAGCTTGATGCAACCATGACTACAACTACCTTATTTGTGCAATTTTTTTGTGTTTCTTCCTAGATTTCACCATGCTATGGGAGGGATAAACCCTGATAAATTGTAAATTTAACAAAATATAGAAAAACATAAGTAAAAAACCTGGGGCTGTGACATTACTTCTTATTCTTTGCTTCCCCACCTAAAAGAGGCTTTGAGACTGATACTTCTTCCATTGGGTGCACTCCATTAGCTATTGTCTCCTTCTTCACCATAGGTATTTGCAGAAAAAAATCGATTTGAAGGCACACAACCTTGACTAACATGGTTTATTCATGATGTATATACCTTGGGAGCCGTCAATAGTTGAAAGAGCATTCCAAGTGATAGATGGAACGAATGACAAGTGGGCTAGGTTATGCAAACATTACATGGATAGATGTCAATATCGAATTAGTTTGTTAAACCAATATGAAGTTAAGCTTTCTCATAGAAAAAATGCATTGCCATGGTCCCATGGTTCTACATAATCATCATCGAAACTATCAATAACTAAATTTAATCTCTATATACAAGAATAAGATGGAGACACATAGATGTATGTTTTTCATGTTCAACATTGTATCTCTATATACAAGAATATGATAGAAACACAAGAATATGATGGAAACACATGAGTATATCTATTTCATGTTCAACAATATGATGGAAACACATAAGTGTATCTATTTCATGTTCAACAATATGATGGAAACACATAAGTGTATCTATTTCATGTTCAACATTAGTTAAGGGACAATTTGAACTTTCAAATTGTTTTATTTATCTTGATTAATGATATAAAATACTACTTTTAATTAGTAAAAAAATTGTCTTTCTTAAAAGAAAAAATACACTTATAAAGAGACCTAACATCTAATTACTGAATAAAAATCTGCATCTTAAATGCCATAAACAATTTTATAACCAAAATTTCCTTACACGTTATAATAATTCCCCACAATTTTTTTTAAAATTTCTAAATTTTACGGTTATATCAACATCAACTAGGTGATAGCATCATTATAAATCAAAGAAAGTCATTTCCATTGCTGCATCACGAGAAATTGAATTGAATAATGAAAATATACTTAATAAGGTCTTATATAACGCCCGTGAATGTACTTTTGCCTGCTGAGGGACCAAAGCCAGAGCAAATGAAGCGTAGAACGGGAAGGTCTGGAGGCAGTATCCGCGGTGCCAATGTGGATTCTACTGCCATTGCCAATACTAAGCGCCTTTCTCCTTTGCCTCTCATATCGTTGTCTCCTGCTACTCATCATCCACCTTTGACGAAAACCTACGAATCTGAGCGTTACAATGTTAATCTCACACTCCTCCGCACTCCAAAGCCCGCCAATTCCCCCGCTCTCGCGCAACCTGCTAAGCTCCCCACTCCCATCAACAACAACACCATACGCAGCATATCTGATGCGAGAGACCTGCTTTCGAATCGCCTGGAGTCGTTGAAAAGGGAGATAGAAAGCACACATTCCGGAATTTTGAAGGAAATGGAGGCTTCCTCTGCCAGGCTTTCCAAGAGGCTCAAGGTTATTGCCCCTCCTTCCCTCGATTAATCTTTTCCTTTACAATTTTACAAGGCGGCAACACAAAGATCTCACGGCCCGATTGTAAAATTTAAAGAAAAAATGAATAAATTTGTTATTATTTTAACCTGTTACAGATTCAAACACAGTCGTGTACGCAGCATATGGATGAAGCCGAGCGCGACTGGAAACAGTTCTCTGCTGGACTCAATGAAGACGCCGACGAAATCCAGGTCACAAATTTCTCCTCAAATTTCTCTTCTTTAACTTATTTCTTGATTTTTCCAACCAAATATTATTAAATTGTTTCTTTAATTTTACTACCGAACATGGACATTAACGTGACAGTAATTTGTATATATAAGCTGAAATATTTAACTTGAGCGTATTTCCTTATTTTTCCTTCCAAATATTTATCGGCTGTGGAACTAGTTTGTGTAAATAAGTCGAAATAGTGTACGTAAGCTTATTCCTTTATTTTTCCGTCCAATTATTTCACATTAATTGGAGTAATTTAGTGTCATTAAGTCAAATGGTTCACTTACCAAATTTCTTTATTTTTTCCTGCAAATATGGACATTAATGGAGTTAATCTGTATGAAATATAAGTTGAAACGTTCCATTAATTGGAATAATTTGTGTAATCAAGCTAAATCTTTAAGATTTAAACTTCGTAGCTGTTTCTGACAAATTTAAAATCTGAGGCAGGCGACCTGTACGGAGATCATTACAGAAGCTCAGGCTTCCGGCAATCGCAGTAACTTCCTCCTTTCATCTTGTTCATTTCTCAAAATATTGTCATATGTAAAGTTATAGGTAGGATTAATTTGTCTTTAATGCTGTAATTTTTTACAGTCTGCAAAACTTCAATTCCGGAGATGATGCATTCGGTGGAGAAGAGTTTGGAAGGTCTTCGCTCCCGATACGGTCTCTGCTAAACATGCCCTCTCCAAGCTCGTTGGACACTGAGTAGCTCCCACCATACACATTTACATTGTAAATAAAATTGATATCATTTAGCACAAAAACATTTTACTACACGGTCCCTGATTGAAAGTTCTATAAATATTCGTACACGGTAATGCACTGATTTTTAACTGTTTATATTTCTCAAACATAGTGTTATAAGAATTCGGCTGTGGTCTGCTTTGCAAATTTTTCACTAGAAGAAACGTTGCTTTAGGTGCAAGCAAGGAAGCGCCTCTCCTCGATTCCAACCGAACAAGTGGGAAATCGGTAGAACCAATGCTCCACTATTGCCCGCTGCAAACAGTCTTACAAAGATTAAACAAAATCAATTGAAAATATAGTGAGGTGAAAACATATAATAAGAATAATATTAATGCCCCTTCATCTGCGACCTAGGCCTACAATAATCCTTCGCACTAGGCAGAAAAATATTTGGCCCTTTTCTGATTTCTGATTGCTTTGCTGAATATTTCCGTAGGCTTAGTTGGATAAACGGCCAAAGATTTGGCCCTTTTCTGATTGTTTGGCTGAAGATGGTGTTCCTAAGTTAGTCTACCATTTCACGTATTTCACTTTTTTTCGATGAGCATTGTTGGGATTTGGTCATTGAAATGGTCTTGAATTAATTGAAATTGTTGATTTGGATTACGCTGAATATCAGTAATATCAGAAACCCCGCAACATCTTAATTATTCATTTTCAGTTTCAAAAATATAAAATTTTAATGTGAAAAACGTTGAGCTGACTTTTTTAACAGTTTAATATACTTGCCGTTTTTCTTTTACGAAACCAACAAAAACAATAACGACACAAGCGTGCCATAATATATTTGTTATTATTATTATAAACCAATTATTTTAAGCAATAAAAGCATCAGGCCAATATTAATTAAAAACCAAGATAATATATTGTTGTTATTATTATTAGTAGAATATTTATATAGTTGTATGTGAATTACAATAATAAAGATTCAATGGTTGCTAATAGAAATCAAATGGTTGGTTGAGAGATAAAATGAAATGAAAAATATTTTTGTATTTGATTTTTTATTCATTTATTCATTATCACTTATATATATATCACATTCTATTAGTTATTTGATATGAACGGTTGGTTATTGCATACTCTACAATCTAGTATGGGGCAGATCTTATTAGGTTAGTCAAGTTATGCTAGGAGACAAATAAAAAATATAAAAAAAAGAAAAAATATAAATTACATATAAACTTAAAAAAAATTAAACTAGCATAGATCCATTTTAAACCGGGATCTATCAAGTAACGAGGGGGATCCAAATGGTAAAAAAATGTACATCTCAAAAAACTGAAGCTAGGTCCAACCCAGTATGGGGGTGATCCTGTAAGGTTAGTCACTTTATGCTAGCAAACACAAATAAAAATATTAAAAAAATGAAAAAAATATAAATTACATATATAGACTTAAATAATAAAAAAATTAAATTAGCATAAATTCATTTTAAACAGTGATTTATCAAGCACCTAGAGAAATCCAGTTTATTTTATAATTATTTATTTAAAATTTTGAATCAATCTAGACAATAATACACTTGTCTAGTATGAAAAAGCATAGACAATAATCCACCTTAAATCTCAAATAAAATTGTCTATCCTGATAATTATACATTAGAGAGAATTTGAGGTAAAAAATGGGCCTCCTAAGAGATGTACTACAAAAATATAAGATATATTAAAATATTATGAGTTAGGGGTTTTTATGGGGTAGGTATATATGACAACTCATCTCCTACACTACTTTTTATGCACAATATAAATAACCATGGTTGAATTACTTTTCTAAATTGACTATAAATAAAATTAATAA
>LPNX010194173.1:802058-847058 GCA_001517045.1 Pseudotsuga menziesii
CAGATTTTAAAGACATGGGACTACCAATGATTAGACATGGTTTCTTCCTTACTTTTAACATAGACTTTTAATACATTAAGACATTTTTTTATCAAACCTTTTTTAAGAGGCAGGTACTAAGGAACTTTGTTGCTTTTTCCACTTGTTGTATTTTAGTGATGATATGTTTGAACAATGAGCTTTGTGAACTTGGCAACGCAAGGTCATGACTCGTCATACATCTCTCTATGCTTTTTCGAACTCTAGTACGTTTTTATTTATGATATAAAATGAATTTTACGGAGACCGTGGAGATAATTTAATGAATGATTTCGTTGTCAAGTTGTTTTTTCTTTAAATGATATTGATCAAATTTTTGTATTTTAATGATGAATATGTTTGAACAATGAGCTTTGTGAAATTGGCAACCCAAGATTTCCATACATCTCTCTATGCTTTTTTATACTGCTGCGAAATTAACAGGCATACAAATCACTTTATTTAGATTTTATAGCAGTCTTGCTTGAGCGTGGATCAGTTGAACACATTATTGATGTTGACTTTAAGGTTAAAGGCGACACTTTGTGAGAGTCTTGCAATGTAGGTTGAAATCCCACCATGGAGCGATTGGGTGGAGAGCTTCACAAAGGAGGGCTTGGCACACCGAATTTAGTTTTTCCCTGACAAACAATGAATTTTTGATGTTTCCATTGGTGTCGATGTGAAATATTTATGAGGATGCTCAGTGCTACTTGTTCTCCTTACTTTGTAAGCTTTTCTTTAGGTCATAATCTTTTAAAAAAATGGCTTTATATTAATTTTTTATTAATAATTATGTTTCATAAAATATAATAATTAGATGTTTTATTGTAAAATTTTTACATTAAAATACATTTTACACTAAAATACATTTTACACATAAACAAAATAACAATTAAGGATTTCAATTTAAACTTTTTTTTTTCAAAGCTTATTGTCTTCTAAACTTGCTTTTAGAATTGCTTTTAGAAGTAGTTCAAAATAAATTTTGAATTAGTCAAAACCAATTAGGGATTACACAAACCAATGTTCTAGTAGATAAACAAATTAGGTTAGGGGTTATGGTTAGTTTTGAAGTTTAAAGAGGATAGCAGGATAGATGGTTCAATGCTTGTTGGTTAGTGGGTTAGGTAGGTAGAGGGTTAGTATTTTCATATGTCCATGCTTTACATAGTTAGTGTTTGCATCTCTGTATATGATGATGTTATGCATGTGTATTTTCAATGTTGATGTCAAATTATGTGTATATTTATTCCATGTATTTTATGTACTCAACTTAGTAACATATCATTGTAATAGATGTATAGTTCATATTCCCAACAATGGAGATGGATTAGACGTGTACGGAAATAGACGAGGAACATCAGTTAAGTGACTTGGTTTTTAAGCAACTTAGGTGTTTTGGTTTACTGGACATGTTTTTTGTTCTCCAGGGTGGTCGATTTAGAGTGTGGAACATGGGACCGCTCATGAGCTGAAAGGTATTAATGCCAACTTATCTCAAAATGACTAGTGGTGAAAGAGTAGTCTTTTGAGATGTACCACTGAATGTTATATTTTTTGGTCCACACAAAAAAAGTTATTGTAGATGTATACCAACATGATCAATATGGCACAAGGATAATGTTTTTTTAAACATTGTTGGGAGTATTACTCTCTTATAAACATTACTTTACTAAACAAATTAGCGAAATCCCACTTAAATGCAAAGATGCAGGAATCTCTCACTAGTCATAAAAGACAAGGTTTCCAGGGTCTTGAGGACAAGGGAGTACCGAGTGTTATAGCTCTTTGATATACTTGCAGTATCCAACAGGTCCCAATCACTCTTATTACTAACTAAGGAGGCTCAAACATGCCCTTAGCCCTAATAACTGACTACCCAAGTACTCGAGAGTAATATTACTGAGAACTATGCTTGGTGCCACTATAATAACAAGATGGTTGATCAACTTATCTAAAGTTGGTTTTAAGTTGCCCAAAGTACTTCCTATATGCTTGACGGTGCATGGAAGTGAAATTACATATACAAGTGCTATCTAATTTAATACTACTCGAAAGGGTACCAATTAGGGTTACAAGGGTGTCCAACAAGGTGAAACCTCTTATATTTCGTATGTGCAGTCTTCTTCCACTATAGTTTTACTCATCAAATTGCAATATATGTGTTATTCAAAGACATTGGAACACATTAGAGAAATTGAGGTTTAAAATGGGCCTTCTAAGGAAATTAATGAAATAATAGTTAAAATAATAAAATAAGAGTTGTGAACTCTTCAAGGAAGGAAAAAAACTACTTTTTTCTCTCATATTTTCATATTTCTTTATAGGTTTACTCAAATTTCCAGTGTGAAGACACACTGGACGTGGAATTAATATATGCATCCAACGAATACTTAATCGACATATTTTTGAAAGACCCTTCATAGAACAAACTCAAAATGTGTTCTTCTTATATGTATTTTAAATTTTAAATCCTATTAGGGGTTTGTTAAAAGTATGCTGGAAGTGAGTATTTGTTGGATGTAGAGTTTAATTCTATATCAAACATGTTCTCACACTCAAAATTTGATTAAACCTAAAGAGAGATAAATTGAAAATACAAGAGGAAAGGTAGTATTTTTCCTTTCCTTCCAAACTTAGTTACCCTTATGGTTGACATCATCATCTGGATGTGTGTTGGATTAGGAAAGTTCTCTGATACCACTTGTAGTGTTATTTAACTTTGAAATTAGAATACAACCATGTATACAAATATTTATAATGTAGGAATCCATAAAGTATATTGTAAAATAACCCTGAACACAAAGATAATTGAAATTAAATGTTGCAAAATAAACCCCTGTCTCATGATAATCCAACAAAAAAATTGATCACTTTCCTCTTAAGGTGAGGTCACCTTTCACTTGAGCCAAGATCCACATATAAAAATACTCGACAAAGCAATCCATAGAATCCTAACTCTTTAAATAGGCTTCTAATAGCTAAAAATTCCAACTAATTATGGTCCCATAATTAATGAGTACTAACTACCTAGAGGACATTAATTAACAAGATACTTTTTTCACATTAATTAACTGTTGAAGAGACCTTATTCAAAGGAAATGGCCACATACACCAATTGACTAACTCCTACCTAGCCTAAAGTAGGGAGGTTAGGGTAGGATCCTAACAACATAAATCAATAGTGAAAATCCTTGCTAGATATGATATGGCCTACTAATAATGACAATAGGTACTAAGGTATGAGTACAAACTTACATAGAGTGAAAATATGTGTTGAAGTTGAACAACAAATGTAACCATGTCGATAAGGACCAATGGTGAAAATCCACTATGACATACGAGGAAAACTATTAATGATGAAATGGTAACCAATGTTCTCATCCTTTATATAGAACCCTTAGATCAAATGAGTTGGCGTCAATAAGAAAATCTCCATTGCAAAAAGATAAATGGTGATTCCTTGTAAACCAACACAAGGCATGAAATAAATTGATAGATTTAATTGACTTGAAATTGACACAATAGAGAAATGACAAGAAACGTATTGATACTTTCCATGAATGGAGCATATGTGATGATTGAATTAGGTAGAAACCATAAACATGAATGTCATAAATTAATAAAATATCAATGTGAAGACTAGGAGGCAAGTAAGGGTGTATTGGGGACCATGCATACAAAGACAAATTGAAGTGTTAAGTGAAAGATTTCTCAATAACCACAATGATGAAGTTGACTCATGGATGAAATGAGTGGGATGCAATGAATAATGGATGTTGTGTTATTGAACACACATAATTTTGTTAAGACAAATAATATATACAAAGGGTGATATTGATGGATAGCTAAAATTGTTGTAACATCCTACATGAATTTGATGCCAAATACTAAAGACAATGGACCAAAGATATAAAAATAGGTAGCTTAAGAAAGCATTTGTAATACCCCAATTTTGACCCTTTGGAATGTATTGGATCATATTGTGTGTAAATTTTAAATGTGAGTTTAAAGTGATAGGAGCCAAGCATTATGATATTAAATAAATGAAATCACTTGTAAATGATATAAATATGCTAGTATGGGTTCCTAGTGTGAAGTTATAATCTAAGGCACTAGTAGTAAATGATTAGGCATGTATGATATAAAAATACTTCTATGGACCGTGCGACAAGATTACCATGATGAAGTCAAGCTATGCAACTATTATTGTTAGAATATAAAATATAATGGTCCGAGATGGTTGTGGAGATCATGAGAGGGATATGGTTTCACTAAAGGGAAAAAATAAAGGGGGATATGAGAAATTAAATCCTTAATTTTGAAGTGTCAACCTCAAATATCATCTCTTTCTACCATATGAATAGAATAAATCTATCGGCCTCATTTGAATTATCTTTTATCCTCAACAACCCACTAGTCAACCAACTAGGATAACCCCTCCTTTCAAATTTTGAAATCCAACCTTTTCAAAATTAAGATCCATTTTCTTAGACATTATTCTTTTGAACTATGATAACATATTGTGTGTTGTTGCATAGATTATTTCTTATCAAATGCATAATCATTTTTTGCGTCATCCCGATCTTTGACATTTGTATCATTGAGTCAATTTGCATTGTAAATTTGTTGTTTCTGCAGTTGTCACATTTTAGGCATCATATATTTTTTCATTGTTGTGTTTTCTTGAATTTGAATGGACATAACCTATATTGAAGAGATATAAAATTCCTCTAGGTTTATCAAATCATTTGTGCATCATTGGCCAGTTCAAGACTTATTTTGAGGATCAATCAATGTTGTCTCCAAGTGTTAGGTGTCAAGTGTTCTATGTGATAGTTGGTAGCTTTTTTGGATTGAAATATTGTAGTGGGGTAAGAATCATACTAGTTTCACTGATTAGTGCCTTAAAATATTGTACAACAAAGATGAAGGATGAGCTAATATAATTCCATTCAGGTAGGAACATCAATTTTTAAATGAGCCTTCAACTTCCATTCAAAATGATGTTGAGCACAATTTTGACTTGGTGTTGAATTCATATTTTGAATCCTAGAAGAGGTTTACTTTAAGTTTTCAGGAATTGTGAACTCAAAGAAACTCTTAGAATCCAATTTTGAGGTCAACATGCATGGAAAGCTCATTTACAGTTTCTCATCAATTGGGAAAATTAAATTTCTCTGGTTATGAAAGTCATGAGAAAAAAATTGAATATGGTCATGTAGCCATTTATTAGAAACCCTTGTTTTCCATTTATGCCCTACAAATTAGGGTTTTAACCAGTGGTCATTTGGGAAAGTTAAGGGATTTCTAATCCCAAGATCAACAAGTCCCACTGAATGCCCAAGGGCATTTTTATTTTTACTCAATAGAAAGAGTGGAAGGAAAAAGTCAAAGTACATTAAACAAAAGACACATTTAAAGGGGTTTCACTCTCATATTTTTATTTGATGTGATGAGTGGCATTGTTGGGAAAAATGAAAAGTTTGGTTTCATGTTAAATACTGTAATCTCTCAACTTTTGGTTTCATGCGAGTCAAGATAGTCTTGAAAAATTTCAAAACATATATTCATGCAACACAACCTAGCCTTGAAAAAGTTTGAAAATTTGTTTTCATGTGACATGCAAAATTGGAATTCATGCAACATGTGAAAGTTTAAATTGATGTGACATGCAAATGTTGAAAGTGGCGCAACATGTGAAATTTGAAAGTGATGTGACATGCACAAGTTGAAATTGGAGTGACATTCAAAAGTTGGAAGTGGTACAACATGAAAAAGTTGAAAGTGGTACACCATGCAAAAGTTGAAAGTGGTGCAACATGTGGCAATAATATTTTAGGGCTTGGGACAAGAAATTTGGGGAAAGTATGATCTCAGTATCTTGTTTATAACATTTGAACCTGACCTCCATTTTGAGTGCTCCCTATACCATTGGAAAGGTGTCATTGAGATATAAATTTGTTGTTATAATTTTTTAGTATTACTTACTATAAGTTTTTAAATTTCAAAATAAAAATTTGGACACATTGTTAATGGAAAAGGGGATCAAATTTAGTTTTTGGAATGACATATAAAATCGATAACAAAAAATTTATTCTAATGTGTCTAAAAAATCATTACCAAAGTGGCCAAGGTTATAACCCATATAAGGAGATTGAACCGAGGAAAGTAAACTTGAAAAAACTTATTAATTTGTCAGTTAACTTATTCATGTTAAATGCAATTTTTAAAATATGATTTGAGCTTGGTATATTTGTAACTTGTATATTTTGTGGCGATGACAAATAGGTTCCAAATTTGAAAATCAAATTATACATTTTAATCCACAAACATTAAAGAGTGAATTACAAAAAAACAGATTTTATAGACATCATGGTAAATATGACCCATCAATATACAACAATGCTTACAAAATTTTTATCGAGAGAGTCATACTCATTAGGAAACAACGAGAAAAAAGAGAATTTAAATGGATGCAAACGTAACAAGAATAAAATTATCAAGTACCTATGGATGAACAACAATTAAATGTGGATCCAAAATCACAAGCGATGAAAACATGTAAAGTCAAGATTGAGAATGAGAGCACACATATATTATATATGTTTATCAACAAACCTAAAGAAAATGAGTTGTACTCATCACCCCAAAGAAAAACAAATTGTTATCTTATTATTCACTTAGAAATTCTCCTCAAACATTTATTGAATGATCAAATGAGAAAGAGATACCACCAAAGTTAATGAAAATTTAAATATAATAAAGTATTTCTACTTAAAAGAGGATGAATATGTGAAAGGACAAATTGCATAATTTGAAAGGTCAAGAAAATAAAAGGGGAAATTTCTTGAGTAAAACCAAAACTACCACTTGGACATAAGGACAAAAAAGGGTATTTATTTTGTAAATGCCTAGAAAATGCTAGATTAAACTCGAAAGAAGAAGGGGATTTTTGCTTCAGAAGCTTTCATGTACTTATGTTGGAACTCTAATGAGGAGAATTCATCTTTGGCCAAGCATTTTCTAGAGAGATTCAGTGCTTCATATGCTATGTTTTACCACACAAACTAACACCCCTAAAATGCAAGGTTCTCATAAGGGTATAGCTAAGACAGACTCTTAGGAGGTGACTTGGATGATGATCTAGTCACAAGGTGGGTCTATTTAAGGAAACTAAGTTCCATGGATGATTCTTGGGGATTTCCTTATTATGAAACTAAGTTGGAACTTCAAATCTAGATTTCCTTAATATGTCAATTATTGCCTTAATTTTCTAGATTATAATGATATTATCTTGTTGTTATAAAATGAAAAATCAAACCAATAGTGAATGTATTGAATAATAGATAATTCTACCCTTTAAATGTTTGAAATGATTTGAAACTTAGGCTAGAAAGGATAAGCCACCAAATGTTTAAATGTTTAACTTGCTTAGGATTAGTTAGTTACTTGATTTCACCATCAACATGATACATTCTTATGATATTAAATATTTTGATAGTGATGATAGATTGCAGATTTACAGTGAACAATCAATTATACAGGAGAAAAGAGATATTTTAATGATTAAAACAACTTGCAATCAACCAATAGATAATACCAGATTTGAACATATTTAAAAGATTGTTTTAAGAATTATTATATGATGTATTTTATCACAACAAAATACTTTTGAGCACTCCATATTTTTAACCCAACTATTGATGAATTAAAATAATGCAAAGAGGGTTATATTTCAAATGCAATCCTAGAGTTAAATTCACTTTTACTTTTTGTGTTAAACCATCAAGCAAAACAACTCTAAAATTGCCCTAAAAATCATATTTAACAATTCATCCTACTACCCTAAGGGTACGGACAAGATGGGAATAAAATCCAACCCTAAGGAGGTCCTTGAATATGAAAATTTATAGGGTTTTGCAGAGATTTTTTAAATGTCTAAGATGAATTAATTTTAGAATGCAAAAATGGATGGAGCCAAAAGGTTCATTTTTTTTTCCAGATTAGAGAGCTCTACTATTTTCAACGGTTTTGTGAGGAGGACGATTGAAGGTGATTTAGGGAGGAAGGGACCCAGTGCGGGGGGGTGGGGTGATTTGGGATTCCCCACGGAAGCGATTGAAGGGGTCCAAATTGGAAGTTTCTAGATTCCACTCAATGAAATCAGAGGAGAGGGATCAAGGAATCAAGATCCAAGCCGAAAGTAGGCTTTTGAAGGGATATGGCTAGGGAAGTGTTTTCCCAGATCGAATTGGATCCGGGCCTTAATGTAGATCAAATCGAATAAAATAATAGATCACATTCTATATATGAAATACCTTGCCCTAATCAGGATATTTGTGGGTATGCTACCATCTAAGAAATTCCTAATATGGTGAATCAACTCCACATGGAAGCTAAGAGGTCATTATGATTTGCATCTAGGTTCCAAGGGTTTTTTCACCATCAGCTTCATCATCCTAGAAGATCATAATCGAGTGATGGATGAAGGCCCTTATTTATTATATTCTATGGGTATCTTCTTGAGGCCATGGAAGGAGCACTTTTCTTCAGGAAAAGAGCATATGAGGGTCGCTCCAGTGTGGATACAACTATACTCCCTCATGGGAGAATATTGGGACTTGAAAATCTTGTAGGATATAGGAAATGATATGGGATATTTTAATATGATACCTCATAACATACAAAAATCTAGATGTATATAGCCTATGTTAGGATATGTGTCTATATCGATCTCTCAAAGGAATTACTAAATGCCATCAACCTATCCTAGGAGGATGATGAATAGACACAACCCTTAGATTATGAACATATCCCATTCTGATATCGACGATGTCATGAGTATGGGAATCTGATCTGGGAGTGCCCCCAAAATACACCCCCCTCAACCCAAACAACCAGAGGAGGAAGGAGAGCAAGGGTTTTCAAAAGTGCATTCATGCAAGAGAGGAGGTCGATGTCAAGTAGCTCTGAATGTCAATAAAAGGGTTTATGTATCCAACCAATTTGCGATTTTGGAGGATAAGGAAAAGGGAGATATTGGGAATGAATATATTCCTAAGAATAAAAATAATTTGAACCCACTCATAGTTGAGTAGGAACAGTAGGGGATCTAGGAGAAGTATGAGGAAAAGAAAAGGTTGACCCCTTAGGAGATGAAAATAGAGGAGGAAGGTGAAGATATGGACATTGGAGATTTGGATATAGATGGAATTGAGCAAGCCTATGAGGATAAGGAAAATGGTTATGTGCCTCAATAACAAGTCACCCTCCTTTAGCAGGCGATAATTAAAGACCGAATACTAAACCCCCTGGGGATACACCTTGGATCCTAGAAGACAATAAGAGGAAGCATGTGGAGATAATGAAGAAGCCAGGGAGGAAATCAAATTGACAATGCATTACAAAAACATGAATTAAGTTGGTGCAATCAGGTAAGTACCATACTATTATGGTTTCTATAGGACTCTAACTTTTCTTGTGTTTTCAATGAAAATTATAACCTGGAATATAAGAGGGCTAAATGGCCCCTAGAAAGCTAGAATTATGAGAAAGAAGATTCAGAGAGAAAACCATACAATAATGTTTCTTCAAGAAACTAACTACTCTAAGATCCATCTTAGGGAGCTAGGAAGAAATACACAGAAATGTTGTGAAGGAATGACTATTGATGTCTGAGGATCGGTGGGAGGGTTAGGCATACTGTGGGATCTTATAAAAGTGTCGCCATCGGGTTTCATGGCTATCCCTCTCTCCATATTCGTTGAGTTTCAGGTAATTGAGTTTCCAATCAAAGGAATAATCACTAATGTATATGCCTCCCATACTCCCTAGAAAAAGGAAAGCTTCATAGATTCCATGCAAAAGATACATGAATGGACTGAATGTCGACACTAGATTCTGGGTGGATATTTTAATGTAATAACCTCCCTGGAATAGAATAAAGGAGGGAGAAGACATATGGAGGAGGAGAATATCCACTTTAGAGAGACGATCGAGGAGATGAAGCTTGTTGACATTGTGTCCATGAGTGACACTTTCACTTGGAACAACAAGAGAGGGGATGATCATCACATCACATCATGCCTAGATTGCTTCCTTGTTTCAGAGTTAATCATGGACTTAGGAAGTGACATTTAAACCATGGTTCTTCCCTCAACCGGATTCGATCATTGGCCTGTCAGTCTCTGGTGGAGTGGCTTGGGTTCTTAGTTAAAAAACCATTTGGTTTGAACAATACTGGCTAAGACACCCTGAATTTAAAGATAAAGTGCACCAATGGTGGACTGAATTGGACACAGGGATGGGAAAAGTATGTACAAGTTCCAGCAAAATTTCAAGGCATTGAAGGAGAAGATCAATAAATGGAATAAGGAAGAGTTTTTGAATATTTTCTCTAACAAAGGGAATTTGGAAAGGAGATTAGAAGAGATAAATATCCAAGGTATGAGGGAGGGCTACTCAGCAGAACTCATAGAAGAGGCCGCCCAAACAGAATCTAAACTGGAGGAAAGAGAAAACTAGGAAGAAACCTTGTGGACACAGAAATCCAAGGTGACTTGGATTAAGGAAGGAGAAGGGAACACAAAATTCTTCCACAAATCCACCATTCAGTACCATGTTCAGAACAAGGTACTAATGATTAGGAAGGGGAATGGAGAGATAAAGGAAACTGGTGAAGAGATAGAGGAAGAATTATGCTACTTGTTCTAGCACATAATGAAAAATACTAATAGGGACAGAAGAAGGGACATCAACAAGATTACCGTAAAAATTCCCTCACTATTATATCAGGACCAGAGCAACCTCTTGATGAAACTAGTAACGATGGAGGAAGTTGAAAAGAAAATTAAATAAATGATAGAAGGAAAATCCCTTCGGATTGATGGATTTACTTTAAATTTATTCCATCATTTTTGGGACATGATTAAGAATGAAGTGTGTACAATTATGGAATATTCAAGGCGATTGTAGAATATTCTTCTTGCCTTTAACACTACATTCCTTACTCTAATTCCGAAGAGTGAGGGAGCATATTCTCCAGGAATGTTCAAACCTATCGCACTATGTAATGTTATCTAAAAAATAGTGACCAAAGTAATAGAAAATAGACCGAAACCCATTTTTCCTACTCTAATATCCCCTAAGAAGTTAGTATTTGTAAAGGGATACTACATAATGGATGAAATTAATCTAGTACATGAAGTTATCCATTCCCTCGAAACTAAGAAAATCATTGGGATGATGTTGAATCTTGATATCACAAAAGCTTATGACAAACTCAGTTGGTAGTATATCTAGGAGGTGTCGAGGGTGTTTGGATTCATAGAGGAATGGATACACTGGATTATGAGCCTTATCTAATCGCTCTATTTTCTATCTTGGTTAATGTGACTCCAACTGGGCTTATCAAACCCTCTAGAGGTATCAAACAAGGAGATCCACTTTCTCTATTCCTTTTTGTTCTAATGGAAAAATGTTTAGGTTTCTCCATAAAATCCATTCAAGCCAATAATGAGCTAAGGGGGATACAGGTTCATCCAACGACGGATCGCAAATCCAACTATTTTTGGATGACACCATACTAATGAGTCACCCCTCATTACAAGAGGCACATGCCATCAAACAATGTCTCTAGAGGTTTGGAGCTACCGGCCTTGAGGTCAACGAATGAAAATCCCAAGTGTTCCTTTTAATACTCCCCAGGTTACAAGAACCAACATTTGTCACATTCTTGGATTCCAAGAGAGGTCCTTTCCATCCAAATTTTTAGGTTCCTCGTTAGTGGAATCTGTAGTTCATAAAGGGTCATGGCCATAACTTTTGGAAAAGATGTGGAAAATATTGACAAGTTCGAGCTTCAGACCTCTTAACTTGGTTGATATATTAATTTTGATTAAATATGTGGTTCAGGCCATGCCGATATACCTTTTTTTGGCTATGGTTACTCTCAAATAAGTTTTAAAGGAGATTAGGAATATTCAAACGAAATTTCTGTCGAGTGGGGGTAATGATCAAAGTAAACTGGCATTGGTAAAATGGGAGACTATGTGTGCACACAAAATCCATGGTGGGCTAAGGTTACAAGACCCATAAAATATGAATTTAGTCTTTGGTGCCAAAATATGGTGGAAATGGGCTACCCATATCTTTGAGCCATGGGAAAAACTATGGCACTTCAAGTATGCTACAGGGTGAGAAGTGACCAACCTTATTTAGTATTTGGAGGATAAGCAAGGGTCTCACATATGGAAGACGACAAACTTAGGAAGAAATCTAGTCAAAGAAAAATGTCTTTGGGAAATTTGAAATGAGGAACTGTCCCTGTTTTGGGAAGATTCCTTAAAACAATTTCCTACTATTGGTCAAACGCTGGTCCCTTGCCTCAGGAAAGAATGTACAAGACAGGGAAATATGAGGGTCAAATAATTCTGGGGTGAAGCAGTCGGGAATACTGAATTTCAAACATGGTATCAAGAATACTGGTGGGAATAGACAGGCCCGCTGGAAGAAGTGGCCTCAATTTTGGACATGCTTCAAGACAATAGAATTCGAACAAAGGAAGGGGAAGATAAATCCCGTCAATTTTACAAACCAAAGGGTATTTTTTCAATTAAGGAAGCGTATGAAATCTAGACTGGTTTTAGTAATTCCCCATAGGAACAAGTTTGGAAATATCTATGGTCGACCCAACTAAGGCCAAAAATTTCAACTTTTGTCAAGACATTAATCAAACGACGTATCTTAGCAGGAAAAAACCTTATGAAAAGAGGTTTTCAAGGAACTTACAAGTTCTTCCTATGCATGAATGATAAGGAGAACCATAACCATCTCCTGGATCGACACCCCTTATCCACGCAACTGTGGGATAGAGGTGTGGCCTTGTCTAGAAGATATGATTGAAAGAGAGGAATACCAAACATGACCTTGAGCCAATGGACAAAAACCCCATTCCAAAACTGCATCGTCAATAAGTTATGGAATGTTTTCTTGGCTTCTTTGTCTGGTAAGTATGGAAAGAGAGGAATGCCATGATTTTCGGAGATAACTCTAACTCAAAAGTGAGGGTTTGGGAAATCATCAAATCCAGAATGTTGTGGACCATAAGATCACAATATTGGGAGACTAGTGGAGCTGAGTCCTTCATATTGTAAGCCTGAAGGATTCAAGGGAAATTTTTATGTTTTGGCTAGCCTAAGGCTTGACCTATATCGAATCCTAGACCATCCCACTGGTAGAATCCATCAGTTGGCATCTTCAAGTTGAACTTCGATGGGGAATCCGAGGGAAATCCATGCCTAACTAGATACATTGGCATTATCAGAGACCATAATGGTAGGATTATTGGGTATAAAATAGGTTTCATTGGGATGGAAAAAAACAACACTGCATAGGTTGAGGGTTTGATCAATGGTATGATCTTGACACAATGATGTCATTGGACCCCTGTTATAGCATGATTTTCCACACCTGATACATAATTCTTTGATGGCCTATCCCTGTCCCTATGCATACTCCTTTTACCCCATTTTTCTCTATTACCCTGATGCTCTAGTGGAACCCTTAAAAAGATATTTTTGAATATATACGCGGGTCACAAGTCTACAACTCACATATACGCATATTGCACCACTGTCACCCACGTACATAAGGAATTTTGCTAAAAAAAAAATATTCGGAGTTTTCCCCATCAAGTAATGAATGACTTGATCCTTGACCTTCAATATGCTGGGAAACACTCTGATTCAACCCTTCACTTCCCATTGAGGGGCTATATATTGAGCTAGTATTAAGCATTAGAGGAGGGAAACTTTGGAGAGAAAATATATTATAGGAATTGTTCCCCATTCTTATATGCTTGATTCTGCATCCCTTTGTCCTTGAAACAACCATTAGGGATATTTCCCAAGTTCGCCTTTATCTTTGTGAGCTTGCCTTTGTATGGAGGATTGAAGTGGTGGAGGCCCACGTGGAGGGACTCAATTTCTCGATTTCGACAAGGTGCCGATAGAGCTTGTCATTTGTATCTCTATTCACATTAATAGAAATATCCATTCCTTGTCCATTACTTGTGTAATTATGAATATTCTTATCCATGGATGTAATTACTTTGTTTATATGGTGGAGTTTAACATGCTATGTTCTACTCTAATGCTTTACATATATCATGCTTTCATATCTTTTTTTTTTTGAGGACAATGTGTAGGTACAAGTTTGATTGAAATCTCAACGAGGATCTACTTCAATCGTCCGAAATAGGGTATGATTACTGTCCCTCAGTGTTAGTCTCTTTTGTGTATTTAGCATGCTTTGAAATGGGTTTATTTCTTGTGTCATCTTTTCTGTTGTGGTCCACCCTAAGCCATAGGAACTTTTCTCTATAACAACCCCCCTAATTATGGAAGGAGACTCAAAGGTAATTTTGGATATGGCTAAGCGCATTCATAGTGGCACACCATACTCCAAGGTGGTGACGAATTGGAGGTTGGAATGTCGGCTCGAAAGGCTATTTGGCCTTTTGACTGCACAATTGGCTCTCACCTTCATCCACGTAAGAAGGGATGGTAATCAGGGTATTTTTTAAGGATTCTAATATTATACTTAAGTATAGTATTCTAGGTGATTGTTTTGGATTGAAAAAACATGTTTATAGATAGGAAGGAGAATATTAAATATGAAACATACAATTATCACTAAAATGTGTAAATTTTGGTGAATATTATGATAAAAAAAACATATTTTATTAAATATAGGCGATATTAGAGACTAAAAATGACCAAATAGCGAATTTATTTTTTGAAAAAAACAAAAAAAATAGCCAATTGGTGAAATTTCGCCCCTAAAAATTACCTTTATGGTAATATAGTGGTATATATCTTGACAAAAACAAGGATCCAAACACAGAGGACTATCGAGGTAGACTCATGGGAAGAATTATGTGATGGGGTTGTTAGGGAAAGCTGTGAACCCCAAATTGATCAAGATTTGTCAAATCATGAAGAATCAGGTACATGCATACACCGGGAGAGTTTATGAACAACCTCGTGATGAAATGGGTATCATGCCAACACATCCTCTTAATATATGGGCATGTACGAGGATAAGGAAACACTCCTTAAATGTCATTATGGAGGGAAGTTCACATTCATTTGGATGACAATGGTCGTAGGGATAGTAATATGTATTTGGGAAGGAAGATCAAAATACCTACTGGGAAGAATTTAGGAGGTATGTCCGAGAGGTATACTTACATCAACAAGGGTACAAATATAATTATGGTGGAATATAGCAATGTTCTATTTAATCCCTGGAAGGATGGCCATTTTACTTATTGAGAAGGTAAGCTTCCATGCATGCAAAATGTGGTGCTTTTGTTAAAGGGTGGGTGTATTCTCAATGCAAGAATTATCATGGAAGGTGGGGTTGAGCTTGGTGATAGATGTATGGACAAGAGAAGAAGAATGGCTAGGGGGGATCTCTCTGGTGAGGGTAGGGACATTCCTAGGGCTCTGAAACAAGCAGTATGGGAAGCCCACTACTTTAAACTAGGCCAACCCTCAAAAGTGTAGAATGAGATGGATGAAATATAATCAGAGTTGTGGGATTATCTAGATGAGGAGTAACTGCAGAAAGAAAGAAAAGAGTTAGCGTATTGGTTTATGGACTTGAGGAACAATGCATAACACCTTGATATCTATGAGAGAACTATTGATCTCTATTGGATCATGAAGAATATCATGGGGCATGTTTTGTGGGAGAGGCAGAAGAAGGAATAAGGAACGAGGTGCCTGTTCAGAATTGGAAGTCTCACCATGCTAAAACCAAAGAGATAAATCAAAAGGTGGATGCCATTATGAATGCATTGGGAATTTGTTGTTTAGTGATTTCTCTTGCTCATGTTGGAGACTTGTCAGGTGGTATCCCTATTCATTTTCATATTCCTTTTCTTTTCCTGCCGAGTTTAAGAGGCTTAGTGTGTCTAGATTTGTTATTCTCTTTTGTTTTTTATTATGCTCAGGTTTGTGTTATGTATCATGTTAATGGTATAGGTAGGGATAATAGTTTTAGTTTCTATTTTAGTTTCAATGTGTTTAAGCAACCCTCCTTTGTTAAGTATTTATTGAGTTTTTGGCTAACTGAAAAGAGGAACCGTGATGTATTCATCCTGAAGGGGGATAGTTGCTAGATATTTTTGTGGGATCGTGTTTTGTATGGGTTTTTGATGTGCATGCCAAAGAATGCTAGCCTGAAGCAATTCTGACTAGGATAAAGACACGAGACTAATGCGTAGGGTTGAAATTGGGAATATGGGGTCAATAAAGGATAGTAATGGGGATCATAATAAAATTAAAGGATAACTAGGATTTGAGAGTCAATCCCTACCATATCCAAGAAATGATTGATCTATTCCAAAATATATAAGGGAATAACCTAAGTGGTTTCTTCATGCTAACTTGAGCGTAATATTGATCAAGCATGGAATACTAGGGAATACAATTGAGAGTTCAAAATATACCACCTATTCAACCACAAACCAAACAAAATTAATACAAAGTAAATATCTTACTTTCAAATCAACCCAATTTAGAAACCATTGTTGATCCAAGGATACACCATAGCACTATCATCAAGTATCCATATCATTCACCACAATAACTCATCAAGATACACAAGAGAGAGTTCTCCATAAGTTTCTAACAAGTTTAACAATAAATGAGTCTCTCTTTATATATGAAGAGAGACAAAATAATCTTCAACATAAAATAACAAAACCCTCCTCAAGACATGGTCAAAATACCAAAACCCTAAGTACTTTCCCAAGAAAAGGGGGTGCACAACTGGAGTAGGTTAGATAATACATGGATAATACATAGATAACTCCAAGAGGTGGAGTGCTCAAGATGATATAACCATAAAATGATTAAATTGTCCAAAAATCTAGGGGTTTGACCCTCAAATGCATCCCAAGAGCAAAAACCTTAAGTAATCATAATCAAGTGTTCCAAATCATCACAAATGGACCACCATCTAGCAAAGTGAGCGAAAATAGGGAAATGATCCTCAAAGTGTGATGTATCATTGAGAAAGATCACAAATATGCCAATGATTCCTCCCTAATAAAAAAAAGTGCAAGTGTATCTCCATGGTCCAAGGTTCCAAAACCAAAGAACACTCAAGCCATATTGCAACACATCTCCATCATATGAGGCACTTTCCACAATGGTAAAAAAATGCATCTAAATATGTGAATGAGAAGGGAACTCTCCAAAAGTGTCCTATTCGTCATCGAAGTATCTCATTCTGAGTGTTATACCATGCAATGTGTCTAGGATGCTAGCTTAGAAATCCCCAATGACATGCACCTAGGAGAAAACCATCAAATACGTAAGTAATAACACATGAAAAATTTAACAAGTGCACTTTTCTAATAAATTAATGTTCCTTGAATTAATTATCCCATCAACATTAGGTTCACTATGTTGTGACCATTATTAGACCCCTAAGACAAGATGTAATTCCTAAGTTTCTAAGTGAGGTGAGGATAATGGAATGAACGCGATAGTGGGAAGAAGATGTTCACAAATTGGATATCATAGAAATGTGTATAGGAGTTAGGTTTACCCCTTAGCTTTCAAGAGTTAGGTGTTTTGGATTTTTCTTTGACTTGGGTGCCTTACAAGGGAGCACTTTTCTTGAGCTACCCTTTCCTTGCACCTCTTTTTGAAAATCCATTTATTTATTTCTTCTTTTTGATTTATTTATTAGCCTTTTCATTGACTTAGTCCCTTTGCTCTAGATTTAGCTTCAATAACCTGGGACATATGGAACCTAAATTTTTGCTAGGGGGTATTACTCACATTTATAACATTTATTATATAGTTTCTTCATCCTTATAGTACTTTATCTCTTTTAATTTGGTTTGATTTAGGCTTTCATAGGAAGAATGCATTTTTGAAGGCAAATTTAAAACCTATTAAGAGTTGAATCTGCTCAATGCATTTTGGACTCAAGAGTAGAGTCCATATTCAGGAGAATGAAATCCTCATTGGAATAGAAGGAATCTCAGTTCAATAAATAGGTTACCAATTTCCAATTAAAACCTAGTCTACTTAACATTAATAATTAATAATTGTTAATTTAATAGATAATAATTATTATTATTAATAATTGATGCTTAAATAATTTAATTATTAATCAATAATAATAATAATTAAAACTTAATACTTAATAATTATTAGTTAATTCTAATAAATACTACTAAATGCTTAATGATAATTGTTACAACTTAATACTCAATACATTAATAATTCATAGATAATATCTAATACAATAATAATTAATATTTAATACTTAAATATTAATTATTAGTATTTTTTACTTAATAATAATCATTTAATTAGTAATTGTTTACTAGGGTTAGTAAGAATTAGTCATTAGTAATTTTTAATGTTTCCAAAGAATCAATGATCAATTTCTAGGTGTCCCTAAGGGTTAAGTCATCATCCCTATTAAAGTTATATGGGTGTTTTTCAATATCAATTGCCTCCCTTATTTGTCTTCTACAGTGATGATCCTCAAGGTCTATAGCATGAGCTTCTTGAATGCAAACATGGTGGTTAGGTTTTGATGAGTGTTCAACAACATCTAACTTTTTTACCCTACCATGAATGATATCAACAAAATGTTCCTTTAATCATGTTTTTATTGATCACCTTGTTTCACCGATGTATACATCACCATAGGAGAAAGGGAAAGAGTAAACATCTTTTTTAAGTTTCGGATCGACTAGGCCTTTTGCTTTGTCCAATATCTTTCTAAGGAAGCTAAGTGGGCGAAAATATGTGTTTATTTTCTTTCCTTTTAGGAATTTTGCAATCTTATTAGCAATCCCTTGAATGTATGGGAGAAAGGCCATTATTGTGTCATCTTGATTAGGGTGTTTATGCTCATTAACCACCATCTTGGATTTATTAATACCTCTCATGATATCATTCTTTTTATACCCATTATTTTGGAGAGATTTTTCTAGATGCCTTAATTATTCATCTAAATTATCCTCGTCTAAGATTCTAATCGCTCTCATTACAAGTGTATGTAGGGTACCGAGCTTTTGAGAAGGGTGATGGTGTGAGTCGGAATGTACATAATTGTCTACATGGGTTTCCTTTCAGTATACTTGGTGAGCAAGAGAACCATCTCCCTTTTTTTGTGATCATAACATCTAGAAATGAGAGGTGAGTGCGCTTCGGTTTCCATACTAAACTTTATATGTTTTGATTGGTTGTTCTTTTAATTTGATTTAGGAATTTATACATGGGAATAGTATATAGACCTTAGAACATAACATATGATAAGTCAATTATGAAAAGGGGACATGATGAAAATTAATGAAATAGCCAGTGAAACAATATGGCATAAAAAATGACTAGGTAAAAGTGTGAAATCGCATGAAATGAATGTTACACCTACTCAAATTCATAGGGATACCCTTGAATCATGAGGCAAGACACTTATATAGGGGAATTATGACCACACTATAGTACATCAAAGTTATGAAACAATGATTAAAACTAAATGAACCACTATAAGTAGCACTATTTGACCCCTCATGGTCATATTCCATATACAAGAAGGAAACCATGTATCAATATGTCTATCATGTGTCACAACATTGAAATCTACTAAAAAGGACCCCAAATATATTTGGAACAAGAGTGGTGATCTGGAAAGATGGAAGTGTCTCTTGAAAATATCCATGGCTGAACCATAGATCTAATCTTTGGAACTGATAAATGTTAATAAAATTACAAAGCATCAATCATCAAGTCACCCATACATGTCACGGGGTAACATTGTGGACTATTCCTATGTATTTATTGGACCTCAAGGTTGTTGTAAGAATTCCCTTTATATTGTAGTATGTTTTCATGTTTAAATATTACATTCTTATTTCTATTTTTTGGAAAAAAAAACTAAATTTGTAGGCATAGAGCCATAATTATTTTTTTAATATCATGCTATTATAATTTCTATAGTTATTTACTAATATTCAGTCATTTAGTTTCATAGCCATCTTATTGATGGGTATAATGGGGGTGATATGTATAATTTTTTGTTTGACTTATCATTTCGTTAGTTTAGCCTTTTTTTTCATTTTTCATTTTCTTATTAGATTAGAAAACCCCAAGTGGTGGGTTAAGTCATAGCCGATAAACCCCAATTCAGTAATGGTTACCAAGCCATACTTTGGATGGATCCCACACAATATAATTGGTTCTCGAATGAGGATGGATGACAAGCTAACCCATAGAGTCATTTTTCTAAAATGTATTAATATCCCATGGTTCTTGTCCATATCGCTGTATGGGATGATGTTTTTAATATTCTAAGACCATTATGTGCTATCCCAATGAAGACGATAAATATATTGTCTAAAGTTAAATTTGACGGTGAAGAGGAAACCTTTGCATTTAGGATCTTAGTATATTTAACCTTAAACGTTATTTTCTTAATTATTTTTGAAAAAATGAAGTATGTAGGTTGTTTATGCTCACCTTGGAAGGATGAATTCAATATTGGTGTTAGCACTCAGAAAGTACCCAAGGTTATGGAAGGTAAATCCCAAGGTAAAAACAAAACCACTATAAGAAAGGGAGCCGACTTCTTCCTTTCTAGAGAGGGATCTCTCACATATATTTAAAATGACAAGATATATAATGAAATATGGTTTCATATTGAATTGGTGGTTGAAACAAGGAAAGAATATATTGGGCTATGGAGTCATAAACATTTATGAATTGCAGAACAGTTTGGAAGTGAAAATATACAAAGGCAAAGTAGCACTCAGTTACAGTCAAATAGCAATTTGTTTGATGATAAAGAAAGAAAAAGAACAGTCCATCGAGGCAGATCACTTGAAAGATGAATTTTGCATCAACTTTGGAAAGATAGATGGGTGAATACCTAAAACAATAGCCAAAGCATAAAAATATGAATTATGTACTATTACACACTTATTTCAGATATGAAGAACATACAATGGTGAGTTTAAAAGGAAAACCATGCACAAGGGAAAGGAAATAACAGTGTAACTACAAAATATGCAGGAATCTCTGCAATAACAAACCAGCATTTGACTTTGCAATTTTATTACTGATAGATCACAAAATTCATAACACAAAATTCTAACGGGTTCCAACCCTGTCTTCCTCCATTGAGGGCATATTTATAGCTTCCTAGGCTCCCGATACCAACCTCATAACAAAGCCACAAACAGTTGCAACATGAGACTGAAAATATTAGCAAAATGTTGATCTGGCAGATCCACCATGATCATAAACCAAACAGACAAGCACGTGAGAACACACATGATGGATCAGTTTGAGGATTCAGACAACAAGGACTCAGGCTCTCTTGCTGATAATGAGATTTCAGAGCTCCTTTGAGCAACTTGTAATAATTTCATTCATGCCTGCATCTTTACTAACGAAATAGTTTCTAGAACGTAGATTTGCCTCTATTTAGATCTTGACCGTTCATTCTCGCCCCATCGGGCTCCATGCATTGAATGTTTTGGCTTCGATTTTCGAGCGCGATATCCAATAGGGAGAGAAAACATCATTTAAGCACGTTTCTCACCGTGCAGGCCTTCTCTGACTTTGGGTGTGCAAGTATCTAGGTGAAATTAATCTCCACCGTAGATCTCCTTCTAACTTTAATATAAGTCGTTGAAATATGTGGGGCCTACCGAGTCCGCATATTGGGAAGTCTATTTAGCTTGTGCACATGTTCCTCTTTTCTACACCATCGATATTGGACAGAGACCTTCCCATCCATTGACTTGAGGTAAATATGTGGGACGCGAAAAGAAAAAGGTGGGATTTCGGCTTTTCATAACCAAAACTTCATATTCCTGCTTTCCACCCTTCTTCTCTTTTCGAGACGTTGATATTTGGCGGAAGTGTTATAAGCCGTCAGATATCACAGATCAAGGAAGGTGGAAACTCAACCCTTTATACCCATAAATCTTGTGTTTCTCTTTTTTCCCTTTGTTCCTTTCTGCATCGCTGATTTGCACGTGATCTCTACATAGATCTTGCGGATCTTGAAAAGCGGGACTCCAAATTTTCACAACCAAATTCTTAAGTTTCCTGCTTTTCTATCTCCACCCTTCTTCTCTCTTCCAGACCATCGATATTTGGAAAAAGCACTCTGGAATTTCGATCTGGCGGATCGCAGAATGAGGAACTTCAACCTTTCATGATCAAATTCTTAAGTTTCTTGCTTTTCGATCTCCTCCCCTCTGCTCTCTTCTGGACCATTGATATTTGGAGGAAGCGCTCTAGACCGTCGATCTGGATCGTGGAAAGCAGAAATCAGGTTTTCCAAGTTTTACCACCAAAAAATTTACTCTTTCCACTTCCGCCCTTTGCTACTTTTTGAGCCGTTGAGTTGTGTGGAATTTCTCCCTGATCGTTGGATCTCGGACTACAGAAGTCGAAAATCGGGATTCTAACTTTCAAAATCAAACTTTTTTCCTTTTCTACTTCTTCCTTTCTGCTGGATAGTTAATCTTGGGAGGAAAAGTTCTGGGTTGTCGTATCCCGGACTGTTGGGGGTAGAAGTCAAGTTTTATCACTGTTTATACGCCAAACTTGCTTTTTCCACCTTTCCGCTCCCGATTTTTCCTTGGCGGAAATTATTTTTGGCTTTTGATCCTTTGCGTTGCACATCTTAGCCATCCATTCCCTGTTATCATTCAACTAAGGGAATATTTCTTCATTTATATGCATTCCAAGGTTAAAAATCATAATTTCTTAAGTATTTTGGCATTTTGAGTGTATAAATGTTCTTTCAAACATCTGCAGACCTTCATCAACATTCTTTAAGGTCATATGATATGAAAATTTACAAACCTTATTGTTCCTTTTAATGGCCAAATCCTTTACCAATTACTTAGCCCAAAAATGGTGCTAACAACTGGCTCCAATTCGGGATACTCTCCTCCCTATGAGGTAGAAAAGAACCCCGTAGACAGGTGCCAAATCCATTGGGATTTTCTGAACATATCATACCTCAATTTTTTTTTTTGTCTTTTTTTCTTTCTTTCTGTAAGTGAAAATAAAGAAAAATATAAACATGGCTACCCCTCTAGATATTAGGGCCTTCTCTTTGGGCTTCAAATCCTTTGGTTGACCATTTGTACTGTTTAAAAAGAAAAGAAATATATACAACTATGATACATAAATTACCTTCTCCCTCAGGAAAAGTAATGTTTGATAAACCTTCCATTGAATGGAACTCCTTTCAGCAGAGACCCATCTTTATGCTATATAATGAATGCATTCTCACCTCTGTATGCTTCAATGATATAAGGACCTACCCACATGTGATAAAATTTCCCATGTTTATCTTCCCTAATAGCATCCCACTTCAAAACCAAGTCATTAATCTAGAATTATTCTTCCTTTACGTTCCTATCAAAAGTGTTCATCTTTTCCTGATGTATTTTCACTTTACCATAGGCTTTATCCCTGAACTCATTCAATTCTATGATATGATTTATTGCTATTTGCACATGATTTGGTTCATCCTGCTGTTCCTGCAATAACTTCATGATTGGAACCCCCGGAGATGTTGGAAAAATAACCTCATCTCCATATACTAATTGGAATGGTGACATTCTAATTGCCCTTTTTGTGTTGATTCTGTCAGCCAAAAAGCATATTTAAGCTTTGTATTCCAGGATCTTTTGTTATCCTCCAACAACTTCTTAATGATTCTCACTAGGATTTTGTTTGAAGATTCAGCCATCCCATTACCCCGTGGGCAATATGCAATAGAATGATTGAGACTGATATGATACTTGTGACAAAAACTTATCATTTTATTATATTTAAAAGCAGGTGCATTGTCTATCACAATCCTTTTGGGACAACCAAATCTAGCCAAAATATTCTCTTCCAAAAAATCCATAATTACTTCCTCTATGGCCCTTCTTGTAGGTATTGATTCAATCCACTTAGTGAAGTAGTCAATTTCTATTAAGATCCATCTATGCCGTCCTAAAGAATTGTGATTTATATCCCCAATAAAATCTAGTGCCCACTACTGAAAAGGTGCTTCTACTGAGATTGAGTTGAGAGGGAGTGGAACCAATTTTCTTTTACCATCAAAGATCTGGCATTGGTGACATGTAGTAGTCTCCTTGTAAACATCTGAAAACATTGAAGGCCAGTGAAAACCAGCTCTCAAAATCTTGTTTGCTATCACCTTCCATGAATGATTCCCACCACAGTCTCCCTCATGGAATTCCTTCATAGTCTGCTTGGCTTCATTCTCTAATATGCAATTGAGTAAAACACCACCGAGATCTTTCCAATAAAGGTACTTTTCATAATACAAAACTTGGTATATTTCAACTTAAATAACCTTGCTCTTGTTTTTCTTAACCCTATAGAAGCCTGTAAATTTTGCAATACATACACAATATCAAACTACCATGGAGATACAGAGAAACCATGCATTACTTGCACCCTTGTATCAAGCTGGTTTGAATGACCAGTGAGGAAATTTAGTTGCAAGGATTCACAGTTGGAATTTGTCATCATCTTTGCAAGTCCTTGTCCTTTAACCAACTTGGTGGGCTTAATTTCAATGTCATACTCCAGTAACACAACAATCCATTTTTCTCTTTTCCCTCTGGATCTGGCTACGTGAGGATGCCCTTCACCACATTACGAGGAACATAAGCAATGATATGTGAATGAAGGGCATAAAATCTAAAATATTTCAAATATTTAATCAGAGCATATGCCTATTTTTCCATAATGTCATATTTCAACTCTCTATCTCTTAATACTTTACTAAAGAAGGATGTAGGCTGTTCAACATTCTGTCTATTTTTCTATAACAATACTCCATCAATATTGTGATCGGAAGCATACAAAAAGATTAGAAAATATTTTCTAAAATATGGACTTACTAGAACCGGTGCTTCTATGATATCATGTTTAATATGTTTGAAAGATCTCCTTGCATCTATTGTCCATTTTATCTCATGGTCCATTTTCATCATAGTAGTGATATTCATTAAAATCTAAGCAAAACTAGAAATAAACCTTCTCAAAAAATTTACATGTCCAATGAATGATTGCACTTCCTTTTTACTTCTTGGCTCCTCAACCTTCAGGATTGCACTGATTTTTTGTGGATCGATATTTATACCATCCTTTGAAATAATGTGCCCTAGCAATTTTCCTTCCTCCAATGCAAAATTTGATTGTCTAGCACTAATACATTTGGGTGGATTTTTCCTCGAAATATTTTCACGGTTTGAACATTCGTGGATTAATACTTCATTTTTTTTTATCATGGCGGAAAAACCGTGGAAATATCGACTTTTTTTAATTTTCGAACTTTCATCTCTATATCAACGATATATGGCTATCTTTTCACACCCACCAAACCAATGCCAACTTTCAACGGCTCTTGGTTGTTTACGCGCGGGTCAACTCATGCATTTTCGTCCACATCTAGCTAAGAAGATCTCTCTATTTGCATAAAGGAGTAAACTTGTTCTGGGTGAGAAGTGAATTCCAGCCCTCCCTTGGTTCATATTCTTGGTTCATATTCAAGCCAGCAAGCATGAAGGTGGCGCTAAACATTAAAGCAAAATATTGCTTCTATCTTCTATCCGATCATAGAGAGAAATCCTGAAATGGAAACCCTCAATAATAATAAAATAGATTTGATTTTTTGCCTCAGCTGTTGCATCTTTTTTCTTGGGTTTGGGTTTGACTGTCTATGTGTGGTCTAATATTTTATGTATATGACAGAAGCCGCCTATACCCCCGCCTTAGGCCATCCATGTGCCCTTATATTTTGCATAGAGACGTTTACACTTGTTCATATATGATGTGGCCATGGATAAATAGTAATTGCCATGAAATTGACTACCTCATTGCATCTATCTCTACTACTGCAACCTAGTCACGTATACAATTTCAGCATAGATAATTTTACCTTTTATATTGCCAGTTTAAAACTCCTTTGTAGGAGCATGCAAAGCTGTATCACTTAGCACATTTGCTATAGTTGCAACAAGGTTCTTGGTGATTGATTGAGCGTGAATTGAGCCCAGATTTATTTATCAACCATATCCAAAAATAGAGAGATCAGTCATACTCCGCAACAATCATCTGGCCGTAAATTCATAAAAGGTAAGCATGCATCGTTTTTTGGGGGATACAAACTAACATTGAGGCTCAAAATAATAGTTGTATTCTTCGGGTCATGTACCTTACGAACGGATTTAACAACCCTGCAACTCCCTCCTTTTATTTAAACCAGAGTAATTGCAACAAGAGGGTCCAGTCAACAATGACTCTAGCCAATTCATTTTTTTTACAGACCCGATGCTCCACTAAGGTATTGGCTGTTGACACAGTGTTAATTACTTTCCATAGTAGAAGGACAACTGTCATTTGGACCATTTGGGCCACCTAGTGTTGGCATCAATGAAAACTTCAGTCTGTTAGACATAATGCTCACTGAGAGGGGTTTTGTAAAGGAAATTTTCCTATGGCTAAGAGGCCATCAACATACTCGGGTTGAAAGAGAGATGCACAATGTTCAACAAGCATATATTAGCAAGTTTGAGAGATTAGAATGGTTCATACCTTAACAAATGAAGGTTGATCCAAGTGGCCCTTCAATCCTCTTCTTGCTCCTCTCACTCCTCTTGCTCCAAGAGATCTGTAAAACGAATTATACCTTCCTCGAACCAATATGACCACATATAAAGTAATGATAGTCAAAGCAATATGAAATAATAATATGATTAACATCAAAATCTGATCATAAACAAAGATTCAATCACACATTGAATAATAATCTAGGAAGAAGAAGGACATCACATCTTTATTAATCTTGAAAGCAAGTACAAATATACCTTCTCTTCAAGTTGGGAACCTCACGAAACCTTAATCTGGTTCTGCTGCTTCTCTTCTCCAAGGAACTTAGCCTCCAAGCTCTGCAACACAAGGGGATGATCACTAGGGCAAAGGTGTGGGCAAAGAGAGTCCCAATTCCTCCAGCATGATGATGAAAAAGTTCCAGTCCCCTCTCATGGACCTCCCTACCTCTATTTATATGATTTAAGAAGATTTAGGGTCGAAGACAAATTAGTTACAACTGAAGGAGCCAGTTGCATAACTACCCAAACTACCCGAATTTTGAAAAACATATTTTTTTGACATTTTTGGGAGGAATACGTGGGTTGCAGAGACATCAGTCACGTATGCAAGAGGTATACGCGGGTTTCAATGTAAAAAGTCACATATTTAAGGTGTACATGAGTATTATATATAGCAAGTCGCGTACATACATGAGGTTCCTTAAGGAAACTCGCATATACATAAAAATCTCATTTTAAGGGTACTTTTGGGCATTTTAATACTTTGGTGTCTTCTAGAAAGTTTTAGCTAACTGAAATATGTTTCCAATGGTAAAAAAATTAGTTCAAAAAGAGTTACAAAACTCAAGATATGGATCCTCCAAGCTAGGTGTTTTTTCAGTGACTTTCATGAAGTGTCGTCATGGAAGTGTCGACATGTGGTGAAATCATGGGAAAGTGGTCACAGGCAGAGATGTGTCATTTTGAGCTATAAAAGATGCCCCCTAATGTATGAGGTTAGAGGGGAAGATGATAACTGAAATACATTATAAATGAAACAACCAAGTATGGAGAGAGCAGAGAATCCAAGATCAAAAGGCTCGAACAAAGGTACCTGAAAGAGAGATAAATGTCAGAAAAATTGATCTCTGGGACATATAAGTCCATATACAAAACATCGCCATAAAGATATAGGCAGATCCAACATATGTATAACTAATGAAACTATCATGTTCACTCAATATGCAAAAAGGCACCATATCAAATCTAAAGGAGTCATGGCCACAGATGAACAAGGTGGATCCATACTCGACAATCGATCATAGCCACAAAAATACAAGGTGGATCTATGTCTCAACAATGTCATATAAAGTGTAACAAGGTCTTGCACAGCTTGGGCAATAGCAAAAAATGATGATGCTACTGTCGGCTCAAGGTATTCAATCCAAAACGCCCAAAAGGTACGAATCCTAACCATGCGAATAAAGGAGTTGAAGTTGAACATGGAGGAAACCATTTGATTACCGATCAATAATGAGAACTGTTATCAAACGCGAGGGAAACCACCATTAATGAAAATGGTCCCCAAGATACCTAGTACATTCTAACAAGTGTGAATACAAGGACTTGAAGTCAAACACTTGAAGAATCCATCGAGTATGAGAATTTAAGGTATTCCCACTACCCAATAGTGAGGGAAATTGCCACTCATGACTGCAATCCCCAAGGTACTATCATAAAACTCTAAATCTCATTCCCAGAGAAAGATGTGTTGTAGTCAATAGGAAGAGATCCATTGGAAGGAAGGCATTAAGGCATCCTTCATCATCCAACACGAGGTAAGTCAAAGACTAATTGGATCTGGAATTGGTACTGAATTTAATGACAAGGACCACCGAAGACATGATGTAATGAACTGATACCAGGGAATGGCCGACACAAAAGGCCAAGGAAACTACAGAATGGCTGACAAAGGTTTAATACTTGAACAATGAGCATGACACAAAAGTGACTTAGGCAGCTTTTGACACAAAGAGACCAACGATGCAACTCTGCAATGTAGGAGACATTGACAGATTCCCCATATAATTGGAAAAGAGACCAACTGGAGGAGTATGAAACACTGAATCAGGATAAGGTCAAAATAATAGGACCCAACTATTGATAGACTCAAAACTGGTGCTTTGTTCAAGGAAACAAGACTTGCTGCCATGATGTAAAAAACATGTGAATGAACTTCCCTTCCCCTCTTTCTTGTAAAGGTTTAACAATTCCAAGAAAGCAAACTCGGGACCTTCTTCATTTTTGGCAAGCTCGAATAAGAGACAGAAGAATGATTCATAAAGCACTTATTCATGGATTTTACGATCCCAATCCAGTACATGCTCAGTGGTGTTTTCATAGTTTAGAGAGTCTGAAAACTCTAAAGAAGACTCTAGGGGGGGGAATTTTTCGTCCAATTTAATCTCCTGAGGCCGGAAAAGTATAAAACAAACCACAGAATAACTCTCTTAACTTTCGAATAAGTAAGGCGCACCTTTTTCGTATTTAGTCGGGGAGGTCTGAAAAAGGTTAAATTACCACCTACCCAATAGTCCTTCAATAGCAGCATATAGCTTGATTTTAACGAGTGTGAAGGAAGGAAAGATCACTCAAAAATATCCATTTGATTACGAGAAATGGGGCTTACAACATTAAACTCGATGTTTTGTTCTTTAGGGTTTAGCAAGCATGACAAAGACATAAAGTACACTCGAAATATTTTTCATGTTTAGGTCCAGAGCAGGAAAAAGAGAAAACTAAGCTCATACCAGGGGTTCCTTTTCCATAATTTTAGTCCCTCAGGTTCGGAAAAGTGATAAATCCATGCCTGAGAATACTCTTCTCAATTCTGAAGAAAAGAGAGTGTTCCTTTCTTGTATTATTCCACATGGTCTGAGAAAGTGATAACCTACCACCAATGTGGATGCCTATTCACATATTCTTAACGAGCCTGAATGGACAAGTTTACTTGGCAACCAAGTCTATTTTGAGGAGTCATACCTGGGCCTAAAGAAACTCAATATCTTTACCGTGAAGTTTTAACAAGTCCAGCAAAGTCAACTCGTGGCCTCCTTATTGTTTTTAACAAGCTCGAAGGAGAGAAGAAAGAATGCTCTAAATGCGAGGAGACGAGTGTCATGGGCTGGTGAAACTAGTTCCAAGCACAAGGAAAAAACCTATGCATAATGCAAGGAAGGTGAGAAAGATATCGGACACTCAAGGAATGTCTCCTCAAAGTAAAAGGTGTCAAGTTGCAAAGGCAAAATGATACAAGGCTTAGCGATGATGAGAACAAAGATGAGGGCTTATACAATAAGCTAAAAGCGTGGAAGCTGGCATTAGGCTCATAAGCGCGAGCAGGAAACATGCAAATGCAGTTACATATTGAACAACAAGAAGAGGCCAATAAACAGTTGTGAATCCAACTACGAATCCATCTCCAAGAAACAACAGCATTAGGATCATATTCAAAAGAAAATTTCTGATGCAGGTCACTTTGGAACAAACACATGCGACTTTTCTATCTTCTACAAAAGGGAAAGTCAAGGAAGAATCGATTGAAGAAGATTCTATAGCACCAAGGCTTGAGTGTTTATAATCAATAAGATTAACCTCAGAAAGAGAGAAAAAATAAACAAGGGAGATAGAGTCTACAGGAACAAAATCAGTAACACAGGAGTTGAAAACTTCATAAGAAAAATCAAATTCATCAAGATCACTGACTTTCTGTTCAAAGGAAGAGTTAAAAGAGACAACACGAACAACATAAGAAGAAAGGTCAGGATTACTAGGCAAATCAGGGTTAGACTTAGTCACAATTGAACCAACATCCAAAAGAAGATTAGACTATATCAAAGACTCTAGGAAGACTTCATCCGAAGGAAGGAGATCATTCGAGATAGGAGACATGTCTAAAATTTCAAATGGATCGACAGAGTGGAGAGAAGACTCCACAGTCTATATAGGATGACTCACCTGGTCAACTATTGGGACCAAGTCCTAAGAAGGTAAGCATGAAACAGAGGCTGCTTCTCAGTAGCAATTGAACGCAAAGGACATGAGGCCACATAGCTCACTTGTGGTGGGGTAGTGTATATAGAAACATTGAGAATTGATAAAGGAAATACCTGGTCTCTAATTGGGTCAGGAGACAGATCAAGAAAATCCAACTGATCGATAGTTACAATTTATTCTCCATGATTAAAGTACATCACATGAAAGAATGTTGACACCATAGCTTGCATGGCATAGACATAATCACGTCCAAGGAGCATACTGAAGTCCAAGGGGTCTTATATTACCATGAAGTCAACTAAGACGGTCTTCCCACCCAAAGTAATAGGTGTTTGAGCAAGAATTCCCAAGGCTATACAAGTTCCTCTATCAAACGCCAGTAACTGATTAGCAGTCGACAAAAGGTTGGGAGATCCCATTCCTCGCCAAGCACAAGCAGACAAGATACTAACTGAGGCTCCTTCATCAACAATACAACAAGCAATCATGTATGGTTCAGCTTTGACCTTTATCTGGAAAGGTTCATTAGAAGGAAGGCACGACTCAACTAGGCTATCCCAATCAAAGGAAGCAATCCGAGAGCTTGGTGGGGGTCATCCAAAACAAGTTCAGTGCCCCCTTGTTCAATAAGTTCTGAATTGGGAGTGAAGAAAATGTGACTAGAAGACACTTCACTCTCCAAAGGAAGAGTGGGATTGATTGATACAAAAATCAATTCAACTGCTTCGTGAAAGTCACTCTCCAAAGGGAGAGTGGGATTGACCAAAGGTGACATTGGTTCAATCACATCAGGATCACTCTCTGAAAGAAGAGTGGGATCGACCAAAGCTAAGATTGGTTCAACCACTTGATCAACCAAAGGTTGAGAAGGTTTTTGAGAAACTATAGGTTGTTTAGGAGAAGGAAATTCGTGATTCTCAGACCACACTCTTCGCACCTTTGCGATAGCAGGGCACTGGTGAGTAAGATGATATTCCTCACATGGCTTACAAGGGAACTTAAGTTTGCACTTCAAATGACCAGTTTTCTCAATGGTGTCAACATGACTAGTAGTGGATGATTGTTTTCTCTTAGCATGACCTACAGAGGCTGAGTGACTAGGTCCAACTTGACTAAGAGAGGTTGGTTGTTGAAAATCTTCAGGATGGTAAAAAATGGGATGACCATGAAACCAAACTCTTCGCACCCCCACAATAGAAGGGAATTTATAAGTAAGGTGGCTCCATCACAAATCTTACAAGGAAACTTGGGCTTGTGTTTTGAACGGGTAGTCTTTCAACAATGTCAACATGACTCGCAATCATTGACGAATTGTCTTCAGCATGAACCACAGAGGCTAAGAGACTGCCCCAACATGACCTACAAAGGATGAGAGACTGGGTCCAACATGACCAACATAGGTTGGATGGGAACCACCAGCATGAACAACAAAGGTTGAATGGTTAGGATCAACATGCTTTGCAACAGTTGAGTGTGTGCCCCTAGCATGAAATTCAGAGGCTAGGTGGATGGATCCAACATGACTTGCAGAGGTTGGATGGGGAGGTTCAACTTGAACATCAAAGGTTGAATGGGTGCCCTTGGCATGAACTACAGAGGCTGAGTGACTGGATTCGATGTGACCTAGAAAGGTTGGAAGGATCCCACCAGCATGATCAATAGAGGCTGGATGGTGAAGATCAACTTGACTTGCAGAGGTTGAGTTCTTAGATCCAACATGACTTGTAGATGTTGGATAGGTGCCCCAACATGAATTGTAGAGGATGGGTGGTGAGGTTCAACTTGAATTGCAGAGGTTGAACGAGTGTCCCCTTGCTTATGTGCCTTCTTCCTATTCCTCCTTATTTTACTCCTTTTAGACTATCGGTTACTTGTATCAGTACTTTCACCGCATGAGGTAGAAGGAGGAGGAGAATCAAATACAGGTGAAGGGGAAGAAATGTTTTGATGCCCTTGATATACAGAGATTACTTGAGAAGCATCAGGAGCATTCATGGCAGTTGGAGTGGAAAATAACCACACTGGTATCCCTAGGGTGAATCTAGGCAGATTCAACGTGGCCATCAAAGGAACACCAACATTCCCTGTGAGAGGAATAGTACAAGGAGTTCCCAGCATGGGGATCTCTTGGTTGGTGTTCAAAGGGGGGTTAGCCATAGTTTCAAACTAGGAGATAAATTTTGAGGTTGAAAGGAAACCAAAAGTACAAAGCACACACCTAAAGGAAAACTAAGTACAGAGAAACCACACAACACTCACTAAAAAATTCCTAAAGCCAAATATACAAACATGTATAAGATATGCTTTCTAGAAGAAAGCCGATAGACAGTTACTTGACATCCCTGTAGATGTTCTTAGGAACAAGCGAAGGAATCACCCAACCTCCTTCCCACACCTTCTACCGGGGTTACCTTCCAATCCCATCCAAGGTCAACCAGAAATAGCCTTTAGGTGTACCTGTGTATGAACCCTAGATGTCAAAGAGACTAAAGGCTACCGCAACTATACTGACAGTTTGGGGGGACATTCGCAAGCCTGGTTCACATGCATGGGAAAGGTAGCAGAGCCCGAAACCCTGTCTAATATAGAATCCCCAGATACACAAAAACCCTAGTCTACATTTTGATAAGGAATCAGAGGGTTATCTCCTCAATCCAAGTCTCCATGTGGCCTCATGCTTCAGTCCCGTTTGAGAGGAGCTTCCTAGATACAATAAACATAGAAGAGAATTTACCTAGTGATTGGCCAACTACGTCTAAATTTAAACACTTGTGGGGAGTTTAAACTCCCTATCCCACAAGTCTAGCCTAAGCTAGTTGGTGTATGACCCTATAAAATAAAACTTACTAATAATTTTTAAATTATATTGTTTATTTTAAGGGCTGTTTTTAGTCAGAGGGTAAATGGTGTGAAACTTATGTGGTGTTTTGACTCAAAGTTGAAACAAAATGACCAAGCGAAGAGAAATGAAATGCAAAAAGCAAAAACTATTCTCTTTCTTTTTTTCAAATAGAAACTTGAAAGCCACAAAAGAACAAATTCTTTTTATATTTTTTTTTCAAAAACAATGATATGCCATACAATCTAGACTTAAAAACTAATCTACATGCATATAAAGAAAACATGTGTTTTTTTCAATTTATTTTATAAATGCAAAATAAAAACTACCTACAAACAAAAGTATGCAGATAACAAGAACAAAGCAAAAGGAACTCTGCTATACAACCACCAAACAGACTCTAGAATGCCCTAAAGTCAGTATAAACCCTACTTGGAAAGAAGGCTTGCATAAAAGACAAGCCAACTATTTTGGCATGGTGAAGTTAACCAACAAAAGAAGAAGGACACAAACACCAACAAGCTTCTGAACTCAGACAAAGATCACCGACAGAGGCTGACTAGAAACATAAGCAAAAAATCATGCCGAGCAAAGGGGGTGGGGGGATAGATCAAAGAGAAAACCCTAATGCTATAAAAAGGCTTACCACATAGATAAAGAACAACCAAAAAGGATGACACTAACTCCATCCAGTCATGCACCTACAGAGGACCCAAAAAGACCTACCAAAACAACCTTCAAGCAGAAGAAAAACCACAAAAGAGGAAAAAACACTGTTTAAAAGGGCATACACGAGTTTCACTACTGACAATTCACATATCATACATGGGTTTATAGTAAATAAAGTCTCTTATAAATACCATATACGTGACTGTTCAATCTGCAACTCGCGTGCGGGTGGGAAAATACCCAAAAAAGGTCAAAACTGCCTTAGGAAGGCAGGGGAGGTGTGCTATGAGACTTAGAAGGTGTTCCTAAGTGGTAAGAAGGACCTGAAACCAATGAAAAAGACTGAAAGAAAGATAGAGAAACCCCAAACAGACAAATCTATCCCCAGTGGAGTCACCGGTTCTGTTGTAAAGGGAATTTTCCTATGGCTAGGGTTTAAGAGGCCATAAACGTACTGGGGTTGAAAGAGAGATTCACAATGTTCAACAAGCATATATAAACAAGTTTGATAGATTAGAATGGTTCATACCTTAACAAATGAAGGTTGATCCAAGCAACCCTTCAATCCTGTTCTTGCTCCTCTCGCTCCTATTGCTCCAAGAGACTTGCAAAATGAATTATACCTTCCTCAAACCAATTTGACCACATATAAAGTAATGATAATCAAAGCAATATGAAATAATAATCTGATTAACATCAAAATATGATCATAAACAAAGATTCAATCACACATAGAACAATAATTTGGGAAGAAGAAGGACATCACATCTTTATTAATCTTGAAAACAAGTACAAATATACCTTCTCTTCAAGTTGGGCACCTCACGAAACCTTGATCTGGTTCTGTTGCTTCTCTTCTCCAAGGAACTCAGTCTCCAAGCTTTGCAACACAAGGGGATGATCACTAGGGAAAAGGTGTGGGCAAAGAGAGTCCCAATTCCTCCAGCATGACAATGCAAAATTTTCAGTCCCCTCTCATGGACCTCCCTACCTCTATTTATATGCTTTATGAAGAGTTAGGGTCGAAGACAAAGTAGTTACAACTGAAGGAGTCAGTTGCATAACTACCCAAACTACCCAAATTTTGAAAAACATATTTTTTGACATTTTTTGGGAGGAATACACGGGTTGCAAAGGCATCAGTCACATATGCAGGAGGTATACATGGGTTGAAATGCAAAAAATCATGTATTTAATGTGTTCGCAAGTATTATATATAGGAAGTCGCGTACATACGCGGGTTTCCTTAAGGAAACTCACATCAATATCAAAAAATATCATTTTAAGGGTACTTCTAGGCATTTTCAGACTTAGGTGTCTTCTAGAAAGTTTTAGCTAACTGAAATATATTTCCAATAGTACAGATATGAGGTCAAATGGAGTTACATAACTCAAGATATGGGTCCTCCGATTTAGGTGTTTTTTCATTGACTTTCATGAAGTGTCATCATGGAAGTGTCGACATGCGACGAAATCATGGGAAAGTGGTCATAGGCAGAGATGTGTCATTTTGAGCTATAACAAGTTGGGGTGAATCAATGAGCTAAGGATTCAAATCAATTTCAATATATTTTTCAACCACTCTTATCATGCCCGCAACCATCTCTGTCATCAAGTTTTCTTGTCTATTGTCATGTCACCATCTCCTTGTCATCTTTGCACCAACATATTTGTCTTGCCCAAATCATCTATAATGTAAACAAGTCATGTCAAGTCATTGTGGGTATCCCTCCTATTGTCCAAGGGTTAAAGTCCCTGCAATTCCAGGGCACTAGGGTTATTAGACTCTCCTAGAGAAGTCAGACCTAGTGAGTCATTGTCAACTCGGGAATTAGTATAAATAGAGAGTGAGCCTCTCTATTTATCACACACTCACTCACACTCAGTTGTAGCGCATAGATAAGGAAGAAGAAGTTGCTTGGGGCTAGAGAGAAAGAGGCTACTGTTGTTGGGATATCATCTTACTATTTTTGGGGCTTTGTTATTGGTGTTGATTCTATCTTTGAGGAAGTTTCAAGGTTTTCTTCTTTATCGTTTCCCCAAGGAAAATCTTTGTGTTCATTATCTTATGTGTTTGATTGCTGTGCTTGTTATTCTTTCAGTTAATATCCTAAGTTAATGCTAGCTTAAATGATAAAAATATAACATGGTATCAGAGCTAACCTGAGAAGAAGACACTATGCAGTTGTGGAAAGTAGGGCTTCCTACTTTTTGGATATCTCTCCACAGATTTTCAGCAAAAGAAGGTTGGGCTGAATCTCCTCCCTAGGGCACATTTTTCTGTCGAAGCAGAATCTAATTCTGAGCATTTTTAGTTTTTGACTCGACACTGTTGCCGAAAATTAGGGATTTCCACAGAAGTAGAATTTTTGAGTGAGCCCAGACCTGGATTGATCTACTCATTAAAATCAAAGTTTAGAGATCAAGATCAAAGCTTTTGGTTGGACACAACTCTGGGAAATTCAAACCCTAATCTGCTCCTGAACTAGCACTGCAAAAATTCAGCTCCAGATTTAGATCCGACATCTTGACCTGGTAAGATCTAAATATTTTGTATTTCCATTTGAGGTTCTCAGTTAAGATGTCTCATCATACCAAGCTTGATGAAAATCTTGAGGGAGATGATAACTTCTGAGCCTGCAAGCATAGGATCTCCCTGGTCCTGGAAGAAAATGAGTTGGACTCCTACATCAATGAGGAGATTCCAGTTCCAGAGGGAGATGAGGCTAAGGCCTTACACAAGAAGAAGTTGGTTATGGCTAAGAGGATTATTTTCTGATTCAATCAAGGATCACCTCATACCACAGGTGTCCTCCCTGAAGACACCTAAAGCTATGTTTGATGCCCTAACCAAACTGTTTGAAGGAAAGAACATAAACTGGAAGATGACCTTGAGGAACCAATTGAAGGCTGTGAAGATCCAGAATGCGGAGACCATACAATCATACTTCAGAAGGGTCTCCCAGATCAAAGAACAACTTGAAGCAGTAGATGAAGAAGTGGAGAATGTAGATATTGTAATGACCACTTTGAATGGTCTTCCTAAGACATGGGACTCATTCATTCAAGGGATCTGTGCCAGAAAGAAGTTAGTCAGGTTCAGTAGACTATGGGAAGAATGCTCTCAAGAAGAAGCTCGGATAGCAGCTCGAGAATAAAATATGGGAAGTGAAGATCAAGCTCTCACAGTACAATCCAAGAAAACCAGATCTAGCCACCACAAAGGTAAGCACTCTCACCAAAGGAATAACTTTAGAAAGCCTAGAGATAGGTCTAAGTACATTTGCTATACATGTGATGAAAGAAGACACTTTTCTAGAGATTGTCCTAGAAACAAAAGTAGCTCTCACAAGAAGAAGGGAAACAGGAGAAGACATCATGCTCATGCTACAGAGGATGATGAAACTTCCACAAAGAGAAACAGACAAGACAGTGATGATTCTTCAAGTGATGAAGAATATGTTCTGATTTCCGCTCTCATGGGAACTATCACACATGGAAATAATGATTGGCTTATAGACAGTGGTGCTTCCAAACATATGACAGGATTCAAGGAATCCTTTGTGAAATTATCTAAACATGAATCACCTCACAAAGTGAAACTTGGAGATGATTACCATTATCCAATAAAAGGTAGTGGTGAATCCTCATACAAGCTAGACTCTGGAAAGTCTATCAAGATGAAAGATGTATTGTTTCCACCTGGACTAAAGAAGAACCTCCTCTCCATATCTGCATTGGATGCAAAAGGAATGAGGGTTGCATTTGTAGATGGCCAAGTCCTCATGTGGCCAAAGGGAAAGTCTTTTGATGATGCAATAGTGATTGGGGAATAAGAAGGAAGACTATACAAATTGAAGGGACAACTAGAACAAGCTTTTGTTCATGACTCTGTAGAACCAAGTGAGCTTTGGCATAGAAGGCTTGGACATGTGCATTACAGAGCACTACCACTTGCAAGAAATGTTGTTGAAGGTCTCCCAGAAATGCAGACAAAACATGAAGGTGTATGCAAAGGATGTGCGAAAGGGAATAACAGAAAGAAAACATTTCCAAGTAGCGAGAGCAAGGAAAAAGGAATCTTGGAAATCATCCACTCCGATGTATGCGGTCCAATGTCATCCAGTTCACTAAGTGGGTATGTATACTATGTTTCTTTTATTGATGATTTTTCTAGAAAGGCATGGATATAATTTATTAAGAACAAAGATGAAGTATTCAATAAGTTCAAGGAATTCAAAGCCTTGATCGAGAATCACATAGAAAAGAAGATCAAGACCTTTCAATCAGATAATGGCAGAGAATTCACATCAAATGAATTCAAAGAGCTATGCAAAGACTCAGGGATTAAGGGGGAGTTATCCACTCCATATAATCCACAACAGAATGGGACTGTAGAAAGAAAGAATAGAACAATCATGGAAGCAGCAAGGGCCATGCTTCATGATCAAGATCTTCCCATGCTTCTATGGGCAGAAGCTGGTAGAACAATGGTGTATGTACAGAACTATACTCCACACAGAGTACTTGAGAACAAGACACCTGAAGAAGTCTTCTTCGGCAAGAAACCAGATGTCAGCCATCTCAGAATATTCAGCTGTCCTGTATACATACACATTCCTAAAGAAAAGAGGACGAAATTATATCCTTTAGGAAAGAAGGGTATATTTGTGGGATAATCTGAAATCTTGAAGGCTTACAGAATATACTTCCCAAGGTTCAAGAATATTGACATCAACAGAGATGTAACATTTGAAAAATATTTATCCTACATCAAATCCAAGAAGAGACTGGCTGAAGAACCTGAAGAAACAGAAGCACCCAGAATTCATGATACAACCATGAATGAAGAAATTCAAGAAGAAGATCAAGAATTAGAAGAACCTCAAGAACCTATGGATCCACCTCAAGAGAAGAATCCTCACAAGAGGAAACTTGCTTGGGTACGTAAAATTATCCAAGGTGCGGAAAGATATGGAGCTTCAGAAGAAACACACAGAGGAAGAAAGATAAATAGGTCTTGTTCCAGTTATGTAGCCTTGCTATGTGACATTATTGATAAAAAAACCTTCCAACTATGAAGAAGTGACAGAAAGGAAAGAATGGAATGAGGCTATGATCGAAGAGTATCAATCGATCATGAAGAATGATGTCTAGGATGTTATTCCAAGATCAGAAGGGAAGTCCATTGTAGCTTCCAAATGGATCTACAAGATCAAGCATGCTGCAGAAGGCAGCATAGATAAATACAAAGCAAGATTCGTGGCTCATGGATTCTCCCAGAAAGAAGGAATAGAATATGAAGAAACTTTTGCACTTGTAGCCAGATACACTTCCATCAGATCAGTACTTTCTCTGGCTGTAGTGATGAAATGGAAGATACACCAGATGGATGTCAAGACTGCTTTCTTGAATGGTGTAGTGGAAGAGGAAGTGTATGTGGAGCAGCCACTCGGTTTTGAGACACATGATAGGGAGTCTCATGTGTGTAGATTGAAGAAAGCCCTGTACGGTTTGAAACATGCACCTAGGACATGGTATGATAGAATTGATAGCTTTCTATCCAGTTTGGGATTTACCAAGAGTAAAGCAGATTCCAACCTTTACTACAAGGTTGAATATGGAAACCTAGTGATACTCCTACTGTATGAGGATGATCTGTTTGTAACATGTATGGATGGGTTGATTGCTGATACAAAGAGGAATCTTATTGCAGAGTTTGAAATGAAATATTTGGGTATGATGCACTAATTCCTAGGCATGAAGGTGTGGCGGAATGTAGATGGAATCTTCCTTGGACAAGGGAAGTATGCAGTAGATATTCTAAAGAGATTCAGAATGATGGACTGCAAGGCCATAACCACACCAATGGCATCGAACCTGAAGCTATTGAGTGATGCTTCATCAGAAGCGGTTGATGCCACAATGTATTGTCAGATGATTGTGTCCTTGATGTATCTGACGAACACAAGACCATATATTTTCTTTGCTGTGAACACCTTGAGCCAGTTCCTAACAGATCCGAGACATGTTCACTTGATTCTTGCAAAGCATATTCTGAGGTACCTGAAGGGTACAGTTGATTATGGGCTCAAGTACGAGGCAAATCAGAATATTAACCTGGAGGGTTATGTTGATTCATATTGGGCAGGTAGTGCCATCGATAGGAAGAGCACTTCAGGATGTTGCTTCAGTATGGGATCAGGTATGATCTCTTGGTTTAGCAGGAAACAATTCTATGTGGCACTGAGTATAGCTGAAGCATAATATGTCATAGCTTGTTCAGTTAGTTGCGAGGAAGTGTGGCTGATAAAGCTTCTATCTGATTTATTCGATCTCCAGTTGGATGCTACTTGTATATATTGCGACAACCAGAGTTGTGTGAAGTTGTCAGAGAACCTGGAGTTCCATTACAAGTCGAAGCATATCGAGATAAAGTATCACTATATCAGGGATATGGTGTAGAGAGGAGCAGTGAAGCTCCAGTATGTTGCGACAGATGAACAAATAGATGATGTGTTGATGAAGCCATTGTCTACAGTGAAGTTTGAGTACTTCAGGGAGAAGCTTGGTGTTCTCTAGATCCAGGTTCCCTCGAAAGGGAAATGATGAGACCTAGAGCCATTCTAACATGGTGATAGGATTAGGTTCCTTCCATGGTCAGATGTAAGGGCTGAGCCATTCTGTCATGGTGAGAGGATTTGGTTCCTTCCATGTCAGATGTGAGTGCTGAACCATTCTGATGTGACTATAGGATTGGTTCCTACATGATCAGATATAAGTGCTGAATGCCATTCTTGGAATGGAGGCACCTGGTTAGTTACCAATAATACTCAGTCTGGGACTGAGGGCCATTCTGATATGACCGTGGGATGTAGTCTTACATGATCAGATATGAGTGCATGGCCATTCTGATGTGATTGAGGGATGTGTTCCCACTTGATCAGATATAAGGGATGATGCCATTCTTTGGGAGAATGGAGGCACCTCGTCAGTTACCAGGAATCCTCAGTTTGGGACTAAGATCCCTTTCGATGTGGTGTGTTTGCACATGGTTGAATGTAAGTGCAGAGCCCTTTCGATGCGGTGTTTTCACACATGGTCGGATGTAAGTACATAGCCCTTTTGATGCGGTGTCTTCGCACATGGTTAGATATAAGTGCTGAGCCATTCTGGCACGATGTGTTTACACATGGTCAGATGTGAGTGCTGGGCCTTTTTGACAAGATGAGGTCAGATGTGAGTGATGGACATGCCTTTCCAACAAGATGAGGTCAGATGTAAGAGCTTAGTAGGCCATTTTGACTTAGGGTCAGATATAAGTGCTGAAGACCTAGGCCTACAACCAGTATGAAAAAGAGTTGGCTCTGTAGAACTTCCTGTGACGAGAAGAATCGAGAGATAGGACCATTATGAGAGAGCACCGATGATGATGATCTAGACTTGATGTTGATTTAGATCAAGTGATGATCCAGATGTGATGATGATCCAGACTTGATGATGATCCAGATTTGATGATGATACAGTGATGATGATCCAACAGTGATGATCTATCAGTCGTGATGATCCAGATCCCGTGATGAAGAAGACTTGAAGAAGAAGATGACTTAGAAGAAGACTTGAAGATGAAGATGACTTGAAGATGAAGAATACTTGAAAGACGGTGACGACTTAAAGATGAAGAAGACTCGAAGATGAAGACAACTTGAAGATGAAGATGATAAGATGATCCAGTCGATACAGAGAAGAAGACCAGTGCTGAAAATTGTGTCGAAAGAATACCTTCCTAGTTAAGAGGGAGTGTTTATGTATTTGTAACTTTGGAATTTATTCACTTGTATATCTTATGTCTTGTACCCCGATGTTTATTCCGGGAAGTGTCTATAATGTATTTGAGTCATGTCATGCCTTGATGTTCCTATCGAGAGGTTCTATATTGTAAACAAGTCATGTCTAGTAATTGTGGGTAACCCTTATATTGTCGAAGGGTTAAAGTCCCCGCAGTTCCGAGGCACTAGGGTTATTAGACTCTCCTAGAGAAGTCGTCCCTAGTGAGTCATTGTGAAGTCGAGAATTAATAAAAATAGAAAGTGAACTTCTCTATTTATCACACACTCACTCACACTCAGTTGTAGCGCATAACTGAGGAAGAAGGAGTTGTTGGGGGCTAGAGAGAAAGAGGCTACTGCTGTCGGGATATCATCTTACTATTTTTGGGGCTTTACTATTGGTGTTGATTCTATCTCTGAGGAAGTTGTGGGGTTTTCTCCTTTATGGTTTCCCTGAGGAAAATCTTTGTGCTCATTGTCTTATGTGTTTGATTGCTATGCTTGTTATTCTCTCAGTTAAGATCCTAATTTAATGCTAGCTTAAATGATAAAAATCTAACAATTTGCTAGTACTGGAATAGTGCAAAACAACCTGATACTCTATTTTGGCATACCATTATCTTTTCCATCAAACATATTCTTTGAGAACTGAGACCATGGTGAGATAACCTCTTCAACAAGATGTAGGATGATAGCTTTAGATAATTTTTATCATACACCTATAAGGTACGGCGAGCATTTTCCCAAGGCCACATGAGCCAGTTTTTCCAACACTTGGAAAATTTTCTTAGTCTGGTCCAATCTACCTAAAACACTGTTTTGGCAGGTTCATAACTTCTTCCTCAGCTACTTCCAAGACAGTATGAACACATGATTAAGTAGGACATTACAAGACCCCCATATGGTGCAGGAATTTTCTTCAACACACAATTTGTGGCGGGAATTTTCTTAAGGCTACCTGAGCTACTCTAACCCATAATTTAGGGTGGGAATATTTTTGAGGCTACTTAGCCATGTCATCATGCTTAGACACCTCTTCGAATCTCTGTTTGTTATATATTGTTTTAATGAAATAATCAATTAAAACTTCTTCTAAACATTGCATCTCTCCAATAGTAAGATGCGTCTCTTCAAAACTCTGTCTTAATTATTTTTATTAAATTTCTATTTATTTTTCTAAATACATTCCTGTAGCTTCTTATTTAATAAACTTTGTTTATTATTTTTCACTAACTTTGTAGGTCCATCTTTTGCATATATGACCATCATAATGCAAACTGAAAGTATGGATGGATAGCCACCTCAACAAAGATCATATCCATGTTACCTTTTAAAATTTTTGATACACACGCATTATTTGGAGATCATTTGAAAATAGGCTTCCAAACTATTTAATTTAACACTTGGACCAAATTGTTTTTAACTTGTAAAAACAAATTTTCTTCTACTTTGGCAGATTGATTTCTCCCTCATGTGATCACCATAAGGAAACCTAAGCATGGCTAGATATCCATTTCAACAATGAACAAGACCATATCACAAGATAAATTTGTTGACACACACACAACCTCTGGCAAGCATTTTAAAATATCTTCTCAACCTCTTTTGAACATCAAAACATATTTCTTCCCATTTTGGCCAACTCCTATTTCACACGTGTGAACACTCTATGGAGACCTGAAGTTAGGAGTAGATGGACAACTTACCAAAGAATGGATCCATGACATTTTATAAATTTACTTGCACAAAGACAGCCCTTGGAGGGCATTTCCAATTGATCTCCCAAACTCTTGTTTTTAACACTTGGTCAGTTTTCTTTTGTTCATTATGCAAAATATTATTTTTCCTATTTTTGGCAGATTGATATTTTGCATATGAGACCATCATAAGACAACATGAAGGTATGGATGGATATTCAGTTCACCAAGGAACATGACTATGCTACCTGATGAATTTTATCATCACAATAAACCTCCTTGCGGGCATTTCAAAATTCCTTTTCAATTTCCTGAATCTAACACGACCAATTTTCTTGTGTTCTTAAAATGCAAAATAATATCTTTCTTAATTTTGGCAGATTTATATCTTTGTCATAATACACTCCACAGGATAACTGAGACCATGGTTAGATGCACCCATCTATAAGCTATATCCTAACACTTTCATATTATTTTTCTCATCATCCTATGAGATAGGGCAGGAATTTCCCTGAGGCCATTGAGGTAGTTTTTCCAGTACTAGAATAGTGTAAAAAAACCCGAAACTCTGTTTTGTCATACCATTATATTTGTCATCAAAAATCTTCTTTGAGAACTGAGACCATGGTGAGATAGCCTCTTTAACAAGCTGTAGGATGATAGCTTCAGATAATTTTTATCATACACCTATAAGGTACGGCGAGAATTTTCCCAAGGCCACATGAGCCAGTTTTTCCAACACTTGGACAATTTTCTTAGTTTGGTCCAATCTTCCTAAAACACTCTTTTGGTAGGTTCATAACTTCTTCCTCAGCTTCTTCCAAGACAGGCTGAAGATATGGTCAGGTAGGACAAATATCAATCTACAAGACCCCCATAAGGTGTGGGAATTTTCTTCAACACACAATTTGTGGCGAGCATTTTCTTAAAGCTACCTGAGCCAACTTTCCAACACTTGTCATTTTCAGGACTTTCTCCAAAATTTATTCTGAAACCTCATTTTGGCAAATTCAACTTTTTATTCATACATACTTAAGGAGAAATAATACCATGGTTAGGTAGACAAACCAACACACTACAAGACCCCCATGTGCTGCGGGCATTTACTTTAACCCATAATTTAGGGCGAGCATCTTTTTGAGGCTACTTAGCCATTTTTGCTTGCTCTGGCACAAACCTCTGTTTTGGTAGGTCCATAAATTCTCCCTC